>APFE031288310.1:14071-57909 GCA_000404065.3 Pinus taeda | reverse complement strand
TCCAGTGGGAAATCTTTGTGTATATGTGTTTTATGTGTTATGCTCTCGCATTTTTATTTTTCCTGTGATTTAGAATTTTTATGCAGGTAATTTCTGTACGGGGTTAAAACCTACATCCATGAGCCTCAGTGAGGATCCTTCTTCGTTCAAATTCAAGTACATAATGTCGTAATATTTTTTCTAACTCCATTTTGTACAAGTTCCCTACAATGACAGAGATGTCCGCTGCATGCACCACTAAATCCTTATGTTGGCTTGTATACCCTTTTGTAGCAGTTCCCATCATTAGGAAATGTATGATATCATCAAATTGATTGTCTGTGACGTGCAATACAAAAAGTTGCACGTCAGGTAGCCCCACCTCCAAATTAGTAGGTTCCTCTCCTATTTCAATGCGTGATAGATGATCAGGTCCTACGTTCAGTTGTCCTGGCTTCACAATAACTTCAAAGTCATTCTCTCAGAATAACAACAGCCACCTACATATTCCCCCCCCCAATAGAAGCTTGTTGACCAGGTACTTCAACATGGAATGATCTGTATACATTTAAAGTGTTTACCCAACAAATAGTGCCTGAAGTTATAGAGCACGTACAATGTAGCTAATCCTTTGCACTCTGTCATGGAATAATTTTCTCTGATTTAGACAACTTCCTACTTGTGAATGTTATAGGGTGATCCAATTCTCCCTCACCAGCCTATGTTAGCATGGCCCGCAACGCAATACATGATGTGTCCACGTGCATATGAAATTCCTTCTTCCAGTCTGAGAAGACTAGGATTGGCATGGTGACCATTTTCTCTTTTACCACATCCAAGCTCTTTTGGCATTCATCATTCCAATAGAGGGTAGCATCCTTTTTCAATAATTTCTCCATAGGTGTGATGATCTGGGCATAGTGCTTGATGAAATTCCTATCGTATCTGGTATGCCCTAGAGTTGTGTGCAGTTGTTTCACATTCCTCGGTGCCTCCAAGTTGATTATCATCGCGATCTTCATGGGGTCTACCATCAATCCTTGTCTGCATACCACATGACCCAGCAAGATCCCAAAAGGGATACAAAACAGACACTTCTTCAGATTGAGTGTGATCTTGTATCTCCGACATGTATCCAACATCAAGCATAGACTTGCCACATGGCACTTGACCAATCCAAAAACTTTCCAATCATCAAAGTATACCTCCATAAATTTATAAATGATTTCTTCAAATGCCGTAATGACTATGCACAAAAGGATTGCTAGTGCATTCTTCAGCCCAAAAGGCATTAAGGTGTACTAAAAACATCCCCATTCAATCATGAAGGTCGCCATGCTTCTATCCTCAGGTGCAATTTTGATCTGATGGTACCGAGAGAACCCATCAATGAAAGAGTATGCTTCTTGGCTGCCTACATTATCCAGACCTCACCAGTGAACGAGGTTAGGAAAGGATCATCCACACCAGCATCATTCAATTTTTGAAGATCCACCCATATCCTTATTTCTTCTTTCTGTTCCTTTTCATGAACCACTATCAGGCTTACACAATCAGATTCTTCCACTGGTTCAATAATTCTTGCCATGAGAATCTTATCTAACTTAGAGTGGACCTTTTCCTTATACTTGGGATTAAGGTGGTAAGGTCTTTGTTTTACAGGTTTCACATCTGGTTTAGGGTGATCTTCATGACACCCAAGTCTCCTATGATTCCCTTCAAATCAAACAAATTCATGGGGAACAAATCATGATATTCATGGAGGAGCTCAGTGACCTTGTCTACTATCCCATTGTCCCAATAATCCCCAATCTTTGCAAATTTCAGCTCCACCTCTGTGCCAATGTTGACCTGCTTAGTTTTCAGCGATGCAGTTATGTCTGGATCCTCTATCTAGAAACATTCAACCTTGCGGTGACCCTCAGTTTCCTCAATATTAATCTTTCTGGGATCCTTGTCTTCTTCTTCAGTGACCACATTATAACATTCCAATGCGTAGTTCACCTAGGTAGTCCAATCAGGTTGCATTAGGTCCAAGGGATCTTGTGGTATCCTAAAGACTGTTGCTTTAACCTCCTGTAGCATCACGTTAATACAGTCAAGCCCATCCTCAAAGTTGAACGTCATTATAAACCCCTGGCGCAAGATGTCCCATTCTTCACTGCCATGATGAAGCTCTATTTCCCAGTACCAATTCATTGGTATGACATCTAGGGTATGAAAAAATAGGTGCACCCATTCAGGCTATGGCTCCACTCCATAATACTTCATCCATTTGGCCAGGTTATCACCTGGATCATCCCTTCCATCATACTTGTTGGTCATCCACACTTTGGGCTATCCAAAACCTATTCTCATCATCCTCCTATAGTCAGGCCAATCACCGAAATTATCCTTGTGCATGCCCCACCATCTTGTGGGCCTAGCTTGTAGTACCTATCCCAAGGCCTGGAAGCAATGCTTCTCTGACACTTCTCTCTCAAATGCATCCAAAAGTTATCAACATCAGTTTTCCTATCATAGTGAGGTAGACTCCTTACTTCTGATGACACCCAGTGCAATACTTGGTCATCATATTACAATGCATCGTAGATACTTCATGCAATCAATTCTTCTAGTGCTCTAATTCTTCATCCGAATTTGATGCATAGGATCTCTTGCAGTCCCATGCAATATTTCTATCTACTGTCGGATTTACCAAATCCTATTCTCACATCGTTATCTTGCAAATTTGGTCTGAATTGTCATCACTTTCATAATCACGGACTGGTTTTGTATAGCACGGTCCTTATGCAAGATCGAGCGGCACCACTATGGGGAGTGAATTATTTTCAAATATCATCTTTCACTTCTTCAGGTTGATTACCCCATTCATGTCAGTAGCCCAATCGATTCCAAGGAGTGCAGTGGCGGGATTGCTATCATCCACAATCTCTAGTACCTCAAAATCTGCTAGTGTGCTCGCTCCTTCGATGTGAACTATCACACCTTGCATCCACCCCATTGGGAAAATTTTCTATTGGTTCACCATCTTTAACTAGATTGGAGACCATTGGAGTGCATGTCTCCCCTTCCGCTCCCATGTTTTCTTAGGCAAAACATTCATGTCAGACCAGGCTAGATCCAAGATAACTCGGTCAATTTCATATTTCCCTATCTGGGCGATGAGTCTCATCTCACGCACAGTCCTTGCCTCATGATCACAAAGATTTCTAACTACATGTGATTCACTAGTAGCACCATCCTTTCTAGTACACTGATTGATTAGTTCCTATAGACCCATCCTAGCCTTACTATAGCGAAGCAGTTTCATGTAGGTTGCCAAGAACATGGTAATCATGGATGGGTTCATTTCTTCAACTGCTTTCTCCTAACTTCCTAAGATAGGGGCCTCAATGAAGCTTTTCTTTGCTTCCATAAATGTTTCTTTTTTGCACTCCAAATCAAACCCAGTCTCCTTTTCTGATGCTTTGCAGACCCATTCCCCTTTTGCATGCTACTTCCCTTTATCCTCCCCAGTCGTGGTTCCACTTCGCAGCATAATGTTTACGTTAGGGCCTTCCTCGCAAGCTCAACCCTCATCATCTGGATGTTCTGTGTTGGCTGTGAAGTCTACACCCCCTTTTCTCGAATCTTAGCCAATAATATAGGGAAATCCTCAGTTGCATGGTCAAACTAAGTACAATAGCAGCATGACAGTCGCATCGAATTCAGACAGTCCCTCACATAGTGTCCTGGTCCTCAACAATTGTAACAAATAATCTTCCCTCGGCCTCTACAAAGACCCCCTCCACCTCGGCCTCAACCACACCCTTGATATACTCACCTTGCATTCCCCCAACGCCTTGGCCTAGAGGTCGTGTTTCTGCCTACACCCTGTATGCAAGTGTCGTGTCCATCATTAATTCATAACTATGGCAATTGCACTCATCATGATCTACTGATTGATATAAACTATAGAAGCATTGTTGTGGTGTCTGTATGAATTTCTGCGGCAAATGGCAATTGTTGGTCCCATGTTTCCCAACCACTTAGCATATAGTGCACCATAGAATGGGTCCTGGACTTGGCCCTGTCGCAGCCTCAGGTTGTAGAGGTATTGGTCCCCCTGCTACAACATAGTCCACAAAGACTAGATAGTGATCCTTGTCATGCCCCTAACCTTTGCATTTTAGGCACCAAAATTCTTTGCATGCCTCTGGCCGATCTGCTATGTCCTTCTTCAGACTTTGAATTTTGAGGAAAAGGTTCTGCAACTATGCATCAATCTGTTGAACCCCCAGATTAGCATCCTACATTTTTGTGTCATGTAGTCTCATTGCAATTTCTAGAGCTTCTTCCTAGGTCCCAATCTTTTATTGTGATAGTGCAACCCTTAGGTGGGGTAGGAACGAGGCCATGAACCATTCACAGTGCTGCCCATTAGTTAGGTTCATGTTAGCTTCACGGATCATACACTTCAATCTTTGATACAAATCCTAGGGTGTCTCCCAAAGCTTCATCATGATCTCCTTGAATCCCACAATTGATTATGCTTGAGACATAGGTCTACTGAATTCTCTATTCAACACAGCCTGGATGTTTGCCAATGCGGACATTGGGCTATCAGTATTGTAGTTAATATACCACATTAGTGTGTGGTCTTTTAAATCACTAAAAAATATAGCTTTCTTCATTCAGTCATTCATGATGGTTTGAGCTTCCAATACAACCTTCGCGATGAACCAAAACTGGTCTGAATCTTCATTTCCTACACCCTTGAATACAGGTAGCTTTCCAGAATTCGCCATGTTGAATAGCGGTGGAGGAGGTGGTGGTGTAGGTGATGGGGTCAGTGGTAGAGGTGAGGATGGAGGCAGTGTGGATGGATGGGAAGAGGATGGGGGCAGTGTAGGTATTCGTAGGAACCCTTGTCTTATCAGCTTAACAATGCTTAGTGGAGAAGACTGCACTGCTCCTTCATTGTCAGTCAAAGGACGCTTGATCAACGGGCTATACTGAAGACCTTTTCTTCCTTTGTCCATGAAAGACCTTTCACTTCATGTAGCTCCAAACATCAAGGCAACTGCATGACCTGCTTTTCAGATAAGAGCATCTTAATCCAAGTATTTAGTTACTTCAAATACTTACCTCACGGTCCTATAAAGAAGCGACGCTCTGCTTCGCTATAGCTGACAAAAGTATCGACTGCAAACATTGTCACAAATCCTCCTATGACACAGTCAAGCCAATGGTCAACAACATGCGTGATCTTACCTTCAGAGGCTTCCAATATCCCTACTAACTCTGGTGTCCAAACAATTGGATCGTCAAGCCTCCACCTTCCTTGGCCATCTTCCAACTTTGCGATCCACTCGTATAACTCAACTGGGAAGGAACAAAAGAAGATTTTGTGTATTTCTGTGTACAGATATCTATCCAACCACTGTTCTTTTGTCATTCAAAAATTATTGTTCTCTTGCATCGTGAATTCATAGATCTTTCTATCCAACCAGTTTTCAATATCTTTCTTAGTTGGATTCCAATGAGATGACATCACATATCTCGTTATGCAAATCCCAGTCTTGGCAATGAAACCATTTGTTGGCTTGATGGGCCCTAACCCAGGTTCAACATTAAGCAGCCAAGGAAATCCCTACATGACTGGCCCTTTCAGCATCAATATACGGAGCGTGGACTAAAGTCTCAGCCAAAGCAGTATGGGGGGATGCAGGAACCAAGTTTTCACACCCTGAGATGATCGTGATGTTGATCTTATATCCTAACCCCTATCTTCGCACAGATCGATAAGCTCTTAATTATTATCAATGTTCCTTCTTTTCCAACCTTCAGAACCTTTGTGGAGGTATATGACTAACCTTGTGCAGCCCTAACCAATGATCCAAGAACTTATGTACCTTTATAACTATGTATGGTTACATGTTCCCAAATTACCTTAAGTGTTTTCCAATTTTACCATGCAACTATGGTTATCTTCGTCTAAACATATATTCTTACTTGCGTTCAAACAATAGATAGAAATAGATAGATTGATGCATCAAATTAGAATTATAATGTAAACCCAGAACTTAACATAACATAATCGGATGCAATAATTAGACACAAAATATACATCAATTTCAGAATAGTTCTCTTTATTGATGATTCAAGTTCCCAGTACAGACTCTATCCACCCTGCCCACATAGCTGCAGGGGTCCACGCACTCAGCTGGGGACTTATACCCTAGGCCTCTATGCAATCTCCTACAGAGCCTCGACCTATGCTAAGACTCTCTTTCTTAGCTCTCCTATGACCCAAAGCACTTAGAGCTATACTTCGTTCCTTTTTTTTCTGTTTAGAATTACTTAGATTCTTTTTATGTGGACAATTATAGCCAACATGATGCTTTACAAACCAAGGGCGGACAACCCTTAATGACTCCTGACATCCTCGTGCTTTGTGACCACAAAATGTGCAGAATTTACATTCTTTATACAAATTTTGGGCTTTTTGCCATAAAAAATAGCCTTTTAGCCCCAAAAATGACTCTTAAGGGAACCCATTCCCAACAACATGTGGAACCATCCAAGATACAAGTCATTCAGGATTGACCAGTGCCAACAACTCTAACAGAGCTCCATAGATTTTTGGGTCTTGTGAATTTCTACCACAGGTTCGTGTTAGGGTTCTCTCATATCACTTACTGTTCACCAAGGGCAGAGCGAAAAAAAAAAAAATTGGTCGGAAACATAACAAAAATTGTTCTCCAAGTTGAAGAATCACCTCTATTTTGCACCAATGCTCACATTACCAGACCTGCAACAGCCATTTGAGATTGAGACATATGCCTCTGACTATGCTATCGGTGCAATTCTTACTCAACATGGGCATCTAGTGGCTTACTACAAACAAACATTTTCAGACACAGTCTAAAATTACCCCACTTATGACAAACAAATGTATTTCATTGTGTAGCCCTACCATTGTTAGGCATGGAATCCCCCTGCAGCATGTTTTGGGGCTCAAAGCCCAAGTTTTAGTTAAAGGTTTTGTAATACTCCGCAATCTGCGGGCGTGGAGCGCGAAGTATACATTAAGTCATAGGGATGTCCACCCTAAAGTAATGTAATGTAATGTAAAGTCATGTCGGCCTACCCATGGTCCGCAGACCATGGGATTGTATAAATAGAGTGAGGCTCTAAGTTGTAAAGACAATGAAGCAAAGAGGAGAACGGAATACGAATGGTTCGAGCTTAGAGTAGGAGTCTAAGTGTATTGGGTCATAGTAGTAGAAAGAGGATCTGTAGCTAAGTGCGTACATGCCTAGTAGAGTCTGCAGCTAAGTGTGTGTACCCCTGCAACTGAGTGCATAGGGCAGTGTTGAGTTTGTAATCAAGATTGAAGATTAAGAAAGAAAAGTTGATTCCTATTTCTGTGTATCTGTTGTGCATTACCTTCTTTACATTTCTATTGTTTTATTTATTTTGTGCACTGATATGATTGCTAAATATGCTGTAATAATCCTTAGTCTTAGATAAACAGGTTAAGTAACCAGATAATCCCAGATTAAATAACAAGGAAATTGGATATTACAGGTTGCGCCCTAAGTAGGGCTACGCAAAAGCAGCATACAAAAGTTGTGAAGGGAGAGAAAGTGCGCATAGTGATGTGCGCACAGTGTCAAATTGTGAACCCCCAGAAGCTCATCAGACATCCCTAGGGTACAGAAATATGGGTCTAGCACCCTCCCATAATACTTTGGGTGAGACCTCACTCTGCGCTCCATTGACTGTTACCGAAAGGGCCAGTAGTACTGGGATTTGCTTGGTTAAATCACCTCTGAACCTGGGTTAGGCCCACACAAGCCACAAATGGTTTTGTTCCCGAGACGAGGATTTTCATAAGGGATGTTTGATGTCATTCCATTAGAAACCAAGGAAGAAAGAAATTGAAGAGTGGTTGGACAAGAAGATTCACAAGTTTGTAGTGCGGGAAAAGAGAAATCCACGAGCATCTAAGGAACAATAGTCGGAGCACTACTTGTATATGGAAATCCACAAAATTTTCTTTGCATCCTTTCCTTTTGAGTTGTATGAGTGGATTGTGAAGTTAGAAAAATGCCTAGGAAGGTGTAGGCTCGACAAACCAATACTGTGGACTCCAAAATTAGTGCATAGACTAGAAGAATCAGGACGATAAGATAGCACAAGATGTGAACCATTTGCTCGACCAAATAATAGGAGGAATTATCACTGAGTTTGCGGTCGACACAATCGTCAGCTACAGTGAGGCAGAATGATGTTTTCTCAAGGGATCGCGATGTAAGTATATTAAATATTTGAACACTTGGATTAAGATTCTTTTGTGTGAAAAGCAAGTTATGTGAATAAATTAATGTTTGGAATTAGGTGAAGTGAGAAGATATACATAAGTAGAAGTAGTGAAGAGTTGGAAAATAGTCCCTTAATTTCACCCTCGTGGGAAAGTAAGGAAGAGCTCGCGAAAGTTTCTCCGAGAAGCACAGTTAGTCTGATAAGGCAGCGTATTTTGTGTTTACCACCTCCACCCACACCGCCATGGGTCTCACCCTCCTCACCTCCATCTCCACCCAGACCACCTCTGCCACCACCACAGTTCAATATGGCTAGTGCGATAAAACTACCATTATTTAGAGGAGTGGGAAATGAAGATCCAGACCAATTTTGGTTTGTGGTAAGAGTAGTATGCAAAGCACAGGGCATCGTGGATGATAATATAAAAAAGGATACGTTAGTGAGAGTGTCATAGGATTTCACATTAACATGTATATGAAGCATTCTAATGACCACCTGAACACAGGAATCACAAAGATCTAGGCTGTGATGAATAGGGAATTTAGCAGGCCAAAGTTAGAAAAACAATCAATCATCAGGTTTAAGGAGATCACGATGCTCCTAGGCAAGACCCCCTGGGATCTAGATCAAAGGCTAAAGAGTACAATCCATGAATCCAATATGACGTTAACGGATGCACACCATCATGCATTGTGGCCTCACTTATCCCACACTTAAGGATGGCACTATCACAACAAAAACATTCCACCCAGGCCAAAGTGTTCGTGATGGGTATGAGATTACATGAGACCCATATACAAGGCCCTATGCTGGGAGTCCAAAAAATCCACACACAACTTCAAAATATGTGTCTGGAAATGCAAAGTTTGAAACAGGATAGGACACCTCAGACAAAGGTGCGTGAGGAAGTATGGTGCATAAAATGCAAAGGCCAAGAGCATGACAAGGACTGTTGTCCAGTGTTTACAAACTACTTGGTAGGAGGAGGGTTGATGCCATTAAGAGCAGAAGCATAGGCAAGGTCAAGCACGACATCTACCCTATGGTTTGTGATCTGCCAGATAGGAGGAAAATGCACTATGGAAAATTGTCATTTGTTGCAGAAGTATACGCAGACATCCTAGCAATTGTTTTGTAATTTATGTAGGTCGGTAGGCCACAATGAACGCACCTGCCCAAGCTACAACCTAATGATGGATCAGACTCCTACCTACAAGGTGTAGACTGAAACATGGGTCCTCAACCCAAATGTAGGGATGGTGCGTGCTGGATTTCAAGGGCGTGGGCGGGGTCGAGGTGGAATGGGGCCAGGAAGGGGTCACCACAACTAACTTGTTACAGTTATGGAGGGCCAGGGCATTATGACTGTGATTGTACAAACCCAACAAGAATATCATGTTGGTACTATACACAGTTTTATCATGAAGCAGAAGACTGCCCTTCGCTAATAATGAAGATGCATGAAAAGGGGGTACTCTAGCCCCCTCTGACCCAGATTGCAAATGATGAGGTCTGAGCCGTGCGAAGAAGACCCAAATGTAAACATGATGCTTAGGAGTGATATGACCATGGGAGATGATAAAGCGAATTACCCAAAAGAAAGCACTTGGGTTCGCAATTCTCCTACAAAGGAACCCAAATTTGATTTAGAATGCGTGAAGGAGACATTCATGGAAGCTAAGAAAAGCTTCATGGAGGCCTCCACATCAGGTAGTAAGGATCAACTAGAACCAGGGATGGATCCTTCAATGCTCACTACCTTTTCGAGACATGCATGAAACTGCTACGCTACACCAAGGCACTCAAAGGAATACAAGAACTTATCACTAGGTGCACAGGGTTAGGAGAACTGCACGTGGTCCAGAAGTATGGAAAGCATGCATTATGCACAGGAAGGGAAATGAGGTTGATTGTACAAATAGGTGAGTAAGAAATGGATCAGGTAATCTTGGATCTGGGTTCAGACATGAATGTACTACCAAAGTAAACATGGGAACGCATGAGTAGACGCAAGTTACAATGGTCCCCTATTCAGTTACAATTGGAGAACCAACATAAAATTTTGTCCATTGGAAGATTGCAAGGGTTAACAATCGATATTGAAGGTGCAAGCGTACAGTAAGATTTTGAAGTGATAGAGATTATTGATGACAACATTCCCTATCTCACGATACTAGGAATAGACTGGGCCAACTATATGAATGGAGTCATAAATTTGAAGAAGCACAAAATGATCTTTGAGAAAATGTCACTACGCATGGTAGTACTGCTAGATCCAGCCAAAGGAACATGATACACTTAGCCAGTGCATGATGATGATAGTGATGATGATCTCGATTATATTTACAACATAACTACATGAGAAGAAGATTGGGTGAATCCGACTACGGATGGAAGGATTTCATGGGAGAGCAAAAGCTCGTGCAATTTGGATTCAGATGAAGCGATAGAGCGATGGCAGAATTGGCTACACAAAGAAACAACGCTTAATTGCAACATGATGATTAGATCATTGTGCTGTGTGAAAACAGAGAAAAAGGAGCTACAGGCATATGATGCAATAATAGTAGTGGGTGAATTTCTTAGCAAATTTGAAAGTATTGTACCAGAATAGCAGCAGTTCGATGCGCTGAAGTGGGCACTGTGCATAACACCTACACGATGGTGGGGTATCCATTAAGGAAATTTTGAGGACTGGCACGGATGTAGAAGGATGATGTGCCTACATTTTGAAAAGCCTGAGCTCCAAATGAAAGCCAACCATTAGGGGTGTAGCAACTTGCATGCCCACCTTTCTCGATGGGTATAGAAATATGCTTTATAGTCTGCACAAGCGCACACCACCCCCAGACTAGAGAATCAAAATAAACCACAACAACAGGAAAGGCGACATGCGATACCAATTCTCCATGACGATGCACTCGATAGGGTGTGAGGAGTACTGAACGAGGTTCACTGGGCAAGACGAACTGATTGGGACTGGTGCATACCTGCGATTCAATGGCCCTATAGGAACAAAGTAAAAACCGTAATTTCTAAAGAGAGTACAAAAAGGAGTCTGTACATAATAGCTCTCATAGTTGTGACAATGCATGATGACCAGGAGGAAGAAATCACATATCTATGTGAGGATGAACATTTAAGGATTCAGGAAGCTATTTGATGAGGGAACCTTAGACTTCACGAACTTGAACATGAACAGGTACAATTGAGAAAAAAAAGCATTTCGATGGACACTGAAATCAGAAGGCTGGAAAAGAAGATCATGCAAGCATGTCTCTTCCCTAAACTAAGGATGACGAACCAAGATACGGGTGACCATACCATTGCATTAGAATATTTTCACTAAGGGTGTATGACTCTGCTGCCATTGGTACAACCGCACCTCACCAAACACAATAAACAGGGAAGCACACTACCTACAATAGAATGCACGGTGCCAGCAGTCATGCAGAAATTGAGGAGTTTCCATGGACTATGCTGGAAGATGAATTTAAGTCTCACATAGGTGGTGTGACCACTTGACTAGCCATAGGGAGCACAGTCTCAGCACTCGAGACAATTGAAAGAGTTCACGGGACTCTAAAAGAGTCTGTTTGGGGGCTGCGAGATAAGAGAGGTGCGCACAAAATCAACATGACACAAGGATCACGCCCATGCATGGCGGGTTACGCTGCCGTACGGGTAGGTTGGGAAGTAACCGTTGATGTCATTATTCATGACGACATGTCCAATTTAAGGAAAAAGGGAGTGGGCGGCGAGAATTGAAGACACAAATTAAGGGCTGGACTTGTGGCAATATGCCGCCAAGAAAGAATTGATGACACATAAGTGGGGGGAACGGTTGGATTTGAATTCAAAAGGCATTATAAAGCTCCAAGAGCTAACCACGAGACAACACTTTTTCATTTGAGACTTGGGCATTTCATTAGAGCACAGAGTGTTGAGCGCTGAGCAATATTTGAACCTCGAAGTTCGCAAACAACCATAGATAGCTCAAGCTAGATGAAAACTACCATGAGAGGTTTGGGCTCAACAGAAGGAACCACTGATGAGGTTGCACAGAACCCCACGGTGCATGATGTTCCTAGAGACATTGGGGTTGCACCGGAAATCCTGAAATCTCCTCGAATGCTGAGGCCCAAGAAAAATAAGTAGGCAGTGGGACAAGTTCTCATGTCCCTAAGGAATCCACAGTTCGGTAAAATTTCAATGGAAGAAAAGGGTAAGGCTGTCACCATTGAGATAGATGATGAGGTGGAGGACCTATAGGCTCTCATCGATGAGATAGAGGCAGTAGAAGACATGGAAGAGGACATCCAGCCAATGCACGTTGCAGTGAAATCGCCCAAGTAGTTCCTCCACGAAGAGGGAAAGCCAAGATACCCAAGGACTTGGATGCCACTAAAAGCACACTCTAGACCCCACAACCGCCAGATGGAATTGTGTTTGAAGGCTCACACCTGGGTCACATACCCACAATCAAGTTTGAAGATTCGGACCTCGCAGACAGTGAGAAGTTCCCACAATTTGATACATAGAGCCTCATGAAGCAAAGTACAGAGGAGTCAATCACAACACTAGAGCCGCGAAAATTGCTACGCGGTGTGGGAAAGGCTAGAATACTTCATCTATATGGATTCCACACTTTCACTGTGCACCTATCACTATTTTAATCATCAAGAAACTGCTTTTCCTGGTGCACGATGGGTACTTATGGCTGGAAGAGCATATTCCCATCACGATGGATCTCATCCATCAGATTTCCCGGCCCCCCTGTAAAGGAAAGGACCCTGCAACAATAGTAGGAAAAGGCAAAGATTTGGCACTTGTAGAGACCATGAAGAGAAAATACAAACTGGAGAAGAAAAAGAGGGGTTACACAATCAGCAACATTAAAGATAAAGGGGTGTGCATAGCCACCCAGCTCCTGGTCGAGAAGGTAATGAGAAAATGTTGCAGATTTGAGGTACTAGCACTGGTAGTGGCACTGGTATAACAATCTGTGGAGGGGGTCTAATTCAACTGGGCCCAGTTCCTCTGTGAGGAGTTCCTGACTAACTGCAAGGAAGCCCATGGGTAGGGCAAGACCTTCCACTACACGTGATTGCTCTGATCTATTTTACTGGTAACAGGAGAACTACCCGAGGACAGTCAGTTCCCTAGTATTGAATAGGACATATTAGAGGCTGCAAAGTATGCGTTGCTCTAGGCAACCAAGGACACCAAGTCGATTCACAAGACCAAGATCTTGTCGGTGCTTATGGAGGCAAGCATCCGAATGTGGATCAACAGACGGCTACACCTGTCCCCCACAGTGTACAATAGTCTACAGAGCTTTGCAGACTTCAAGAAGAACATGCATAATGTGTACATCAAGGCATGTAAGGACCCATCGCAGCAATGGACCAAGCTCCCCTTCATCGCTATTAATGATGTGATATTTTCAGTGCTAGAATAATGGCCCCCCGAGTGGCGTGCTCCAGATCTGGTGAAGATTGATAGAACAACAGCACGGAAGCAGAAGGATGCAACCAAGTTGCATGTCACGAAGTTGGCCGAGTAAAGTCGCAATGAAAAAGTAGTTGCAGAGGTGAGGGTTGTCCGCGACGCAGCAAGGGTAGCCACAGAGTAGGCAAAGGCCACCGAAGAAGCAACAACAAGACAGGAAATAGGGGCCACCACAATGCAGTATGAGGAGGGCCAGAACTTGTCTGCAGGATAGGAAATAGAGGACATAAAAGAAGATGAGGACCTGGGTAAAACATCCACCTAGCTGAAAAGGTTGTGTGTCATGGAGAGATCGGGTCCATGAAAAAATTTCAAGGCATCCAAATTGCCCATCGAACCGATCACAGTAACACAAGGCGACCTCTACGACATCGGCGACACGATTTGTGAGGTCACCAAGGGAGTGCTCCAGGAAGCCATGTTAGAGCAGCAGATTGTGTTGGGGGGCCTAAGGGCGCAACTATAGGAACTACAGGTGTGGGCCACACAGGAAGGAACCATGGCCACCTACAGGATAGCATATACATCAAAAACAAAGTAGTTTCTATGCGCAAAGATGGCCAATACCGTAATGCTACCAGAAGGAGTACTAACAACAAAGAAAGATGACGAAAGAGTCACGGTGGGCAGGGTCAAGGGACTTGGCCTAAATTTGGCTGCCCTTCTGTGAGACACACTGTACCAACTACAGGATGGCATAACAATAGAGCTTCATGCCATGGAAGGCCACGCAATTCATCTGATGAGTGAGCATAAGATCAACATCAAACAGCCCAGCCTACAGTGGCACGAACTGGCATCACAGAACCAACAGATTGTGAAGATAGTGGATGAATCATGATGGAGATTCCTAGAGTTGTCCATCGCTGAAGACCTACCAACAGAGATGTGAACCCATTGTCTAGTAAGTGGAGTTTGCAACGCGCGCGAGGAAACAACATGAGTGCAACTGGAGCTAAACCTTTGGATTGTTGAGCTGCGGATGAAGGCACAACCTTCCACTACTATGAAAGTTGGAAAGCAATGCATTAGCATAAACCTTTGGATTTTTTAGCTGTGGATGAAGGCACAACCTTCCACTCCTCTAAAAGTTGGAAAGCAATGCATTAAGAATATTCAAATAGGACTGGAAGAAATTGGATGGGCAGTGAAGGACTGTACCAGTATGTTGGGCCAAGCTTTTGATGTCCTCACATCCTTGTAGGAGGACCCCAACATACAGCACTTGGAAACAGAGACGCATGAGCTGCAGGAAAAGTATGATAATGTTAGGGGAACTACGTAGATAGTTGTCCTCACCCAATGACTGGCAAAGATGTAGCAAGCAAGGGTGTTGAAAGAGCAGGTGGACGCTGCTAGACAGAAAGATGCACTTCTCAAGGCGCGTGTCCAACCTTCCACTTATGAGGCCTTCACCATTACGGCCGACATTAAGGGAAAGCTCGCACAGATGTAGGAACTATATGTGCTAACGCATGTAGTAGATACTCATAAAGAAGCATCGGAGGAGCACATGCAACTAGTCTAGAAAACTACAGAACAGTGCATCACAGACCTCCGAGCAGTACGGAACTAGTTGGAGGGGCTCTGTGTCATGGTCGCCGCACTAGCAAAGTGACTCGGGATGACTCACGATGATTATGTTGGGGGCCTGTTGGGCATGACATCCCCCGATAGCATGTTTTGGGGCTCAGTGGACAAGTTTTATCAAAGGTTTTGTAAGGCTCCATGATTTGTGGGTGCGGAGCATGAAGTGTAGGTTAAGTTATAAGGTTGTTTTCCCTAAAGTAATGTGATGTAATGTATATTCATGTCAACCTACCCATGGTTCACAAACCATGTGATTGTATAAATAGAGCAAGGCTATAAGTTGTAAATATAGCAAAGAAAATAAGAGAAAGGAATACGAATGGTTCAGTCTTAGAGTAGGAGTCTATGTGTATTGGGTCGTAGTAGTAGGAAGAGGCTCTGCAACTAAGTGCACAGAGGCCTAGTAGAGTCTGCAACTGAGTGTGCGAACCCCTGTAGCTGAGTCCACACGGCAGTGTCGAGTCTATAATTAGGATTGAAGATTAATAAAGGAAAGTTGATTCCTATTTTTGTGTATCTGTTGTGCATTGCCTTCTTTACATTTATATTGTTTTATTTATGGTGCACACTGATATGATTGCTGAATATGCTGTGATAATCCTTAGTCTTACATAAACAAGTTAAGTAACTAGATAATAATAGATTAAATAGCAAGGGACTTGGATATTACAGGTTGCGCCCCAAGTAGGGCTACGTACAAGGAGCATTGCAGGTTGTGAAGGGAGAGCAAGTGCATGTAGCGATGTGTGCACTTGGTTATAGTGCAAACCCCCAAAAGCTCATCAGACATCCCTACAGTGTAGAAACCTAGTTCTAGCACCCTCCCATACTACTTTGGGTGAGACCTCAGTCCGTGCTCTACAAACTATTTCCGAAAGGGCCAGTAGTACCGGGATGTGCTTGGTTGAATCACCTTTGAACCTGGGTCAAGCCCACACAGGCCAACAACCTTCAATGGAAATATTACATTCTAGGGAAGGAAATGGTCATCCACACAGCCCAACAACCTCTACAGTTCATACAAACATAAAGTAAGTTGTAGAACGATTCCCATGAGAAATGGTCCACCTATATAGAACAATTCCATTTGAACATTAAGTATAAGAAGGGCAACACTAATAACGTCACTGATTAGCTCTCTCAACCACCAATCATGGGATTGATCACTTTGCTTGACTCCAATGGGTACAAGACATCGGGGTAGTTGCATCTTTACAATAGCGATCCCGAATTCCATAGTATATACCAGCCACTCCTAGAAGGCAAGAAACTTCCAAATTTTCAGCCTCAAGATGCATTTGTTGAATTGAGGCTTCTGTGATCCATATCAAATTTATGAGAAATTATTCGGCGTAAATCACATGAAATTCATTTGTCGACATGTTTCGAACCAACCAGTGTGGTTCATCATGAGGACAAGTTGAAGAATCAGAACAAGCTTTGCATATTAAATAGTGGGAGCAGAACATCAAATGACTATATCTATAACTAACTTTGTAATAATCTATTTAAATTAATTTTATGATATTTTATTTTATAATTAATTTATAAAATAATTCCCCTATATTTAATATATATATATATATATTATATATATATATATATATATATATATATATATATATATATATAATAACTATGTACATTTAATAACTTTTTAACTGACTATTAATTTAAATTAATTCATTTATTCACTTTTAATTAACTACTAATTAATTATTTAATTTATTTTTATATAGTCCCTTTAAATAAGAATATAACTAATTAACTTTTTGATATTTATTTAAATTAACTTAATTATTAAAATATAGGTCATGTCCTTAATCCTATCCATCTATTATCTCATGGTCAAATTTAGCCGTTATATAGCCATTTGATGTTCTGCTCCGACTATTTAATATGCAAAGCTTGATCTGATTCTTCAACTTTTCATGATGATGAACCACACTGGTTGGTTCGAAACACGTCGACAAATGAACTTTCATGTGAATTATGCCAAAGAATCTTAGGATGCATTGTTATGCCACCTGGGACATATTTGTGTTCTCTAAAGCGAGCATGCCAAGATGATTTGGGAGGTGCACTATGGTCGGATTGGTAGACATTTCAGAGTAGAGAAAACAATGGCGTTATTGTAGAAGTATTTTTATTGGCTGAAACTTCATCGGGATGTTTGGAAGTACATTAGATCCTACACAACTTACACGATTTCCAAACCAAACATCAAGAAATAAGGCCTATGTACTCCTCTACCTACTCCTAGCCATCATTGGGAATTTGTCTCCATGGATTACATGTCAGGCATTCCTTCTACTAAGCATGACAAGGATTGCATTTTCATGGTCGTCGACAGATTTTCTAAGATGGCCATCATGGCAGCTTGCAAGAAGAGTATCACAATAGAGGCCACTGCTAAGATCTTGTTTGAGTGAATGTGGGTACACTAGGGATCCCATAGTTCATTGTCTCAGATCAAGACAACAAATTCCTAAGTGAATTTTGGTCAAGTCTATGGAAAATGCTAGATACAAAACTTACGAAGTCCATGACTTTCCATCCCCAAAATAATGGCCAAACAGAGGCTGTCAACATGATGGTCGTAGACATTTTGCACATGTACAACTTGAACCATCCACTTACACGGGATGAAAGTATCCCCTATGTTCAACACAACAATAAAAAACCTATCCATAACTCAACATGCAACAACCCCTTTACAGTAGAGCTGGGATTTCATCCATTATGCCCCATTAATGTGGCCATTCCATTTGCAACCACTTAGGTAGATTCGGCTCATGTTCAGTTTGAAGATGAAATGTCTAACAACTTCATTGAGCACATTGAACACATACTCAAATAGGTCCATGATATATTGGATAGAGCCAATTCTAAGTACAAGCAGTGCCATGATCAACATTGAGTTCTACACAAGTTCTAGGTAGGTGACAAAGTTTGGCTACATTTGCAGAAGGAGCACCTTGCTGGACCCCACCGCAAGCTTTTCCCACTCTAATATGGACCATAGAACATCACCAAGGTTTTTGATGACAATTCCTTCAAGCTCAGCATCCCAACCATTCCTTGGTCTGCACGTAGTGTTCAATGTAGATCGCCTTCAGCCATACTTTCCACCATTGTTGGACACATTTGACATTGCAGAACAAATCACACCAATAGAGCTCAACTCAAGCTGCATGGAACAGGCCACAACTAATCATATCATGGACACACATATCAAGAACACTAAGCAACAGAGGATACAGTTATAGCTAGTTATCAAAGCAAGCAAGTCCTTCACTAGGGCAAGTGGTTCACCAGGGACCAGGTACAATAGAAATTTCCTCACCCCGTGGAGGCTCTCCACGCAATGGAGACGATTGATTCCTAAGGGGGGAGGAATGATCCAGGTAGATATTGGTGGACACATACCTATTCCATAAACAGAGTTTTTTGGGGTCTGCGGAAGGCCCATAGCTATATGAAAGGGCCTATAGCGAAACCTATAGTACTCGACAAGACCTTTGGAACAAGGTATTGTATGCGCCAAATGGAAATTATACAACCAAGTTACAAACCCGGGAAGTTGGTTTCCCAGCTAACCCCAACAGGGTCGACAAACGCTTGGTGTTACATCTCCTGGGGTTAGGGTTATGGTTATTTAGGGTTTTCTCATGTTTTCTAATAATAAATAGGCCCTTGAGCCTCATTGTAACACATTTCAGATGCATTTAGCTACCATATCGCTTCTCATAGATAAGCTACCATCGCTTGAGCTATCTTATTTACATTCTATTTATAAGCATAGTTTAGTATTTTTCTATTAATGAAATGAAGTGACTTTCTATTGCACATCTATGTTGATGATTATATTTGTAATTTTTTCATTCCTATTTATGTTCAGATCATGGAATACCCTGTTGACATGATTTTGTTTTCTCGAAAATGGTCAGACTACATATGCCATGTGAAGAAGATATTTGAGTCATGCCAGAAATACAAGATTTCCTTGAATCCCAGAAATAGTGTATTTGTCATGTCTGAGGGGAATATACTTGTTGAAATCACTTCTGGAAGTGGGACCAAGGTTGATCTGAATCGAGTATGGACCATTTGATCCAAAAATGGATCCTGGATAAACCTCTAAGTCTAAAAGACTTCATATAAGAGGTAAAAGGTGCCAAAATGGCACAAATCCTTTGTAAATCAGAGGAAAATGAAAGTCACAGGCTACTCTCAGAAATAGTCTCATTTTAGATATCTCTTCATTATAAATCCAACACAACTTGAATGGGTGAAAATGGACTCCAGATGAAGAAGTTATCGTAGGGAGAAGTTTCCCTTTATCCTTCGAAAAAGGGGCAAATTCCATGAAAAATTGCCTAAAAGGTCATTTGAACAAATTGCATTGCAAAAGGCAAATAGGAGGACTTAAGGTTGGGGGCAAGAGACCCTTGATTAGTAATCTCCGATGATCAGATCAGCAGATTTGGTCGGAGGCAAGCATATGCACCCATAAGACAAAGGCCCTGGGATGTGAAACTTATGACTATGACCGAGACTAGACCCAATGGGGTTTAAAAGCCTGATTTCATAAAGTTTCAAATTCGAGAATTCAAGTTTTCCTTTGTATTTCCCATTTAATGGATTTTTGGCCATTGCCCATGCCGCCAAATAAATTGCAATATGCGATGGAATGTGGACCCGATAGGGATTTTAGGGGCAATTTCATGGACTTTCACATCCAGATTTTGTGCATGATAGTGCTTTTCTTGTGTATTTCCACTTCAAGCCTGAAATGCAGATTTTGTGGATTTTCACTTGAAAGGAGGTCGTCGTTTAATTTTCCATTGGAAAACAACCATCATTCCCTATGCCACATCGCAGGCGGGCATTTCTACAACAGGGATGTGTTTTGAAGCACGAAGAGGTAGAACTAGGAAGGGGAATGATTCCTCATGATCACGGTTGACAGAGGAATGACTGAGGAAACTAAAAAGCCAAAAATGCCTTAAAGAAAGCCTGAGAGCTAAATCGCAAGGGTTGTTGGTAGGACTTGGTAGTTTTTGTTGGAGTTGTTTCTGAAAGCCAAGCTAAGGTAGGAAGCTAAGGCGTAAGAGGGAAATGCAAAAATGAAACAACCAAACAAGTAGCGTAGAAAGAAAAAGCTAAAGCACATGTTGTCGAGAGAGTCACTTGGAGTTCAAGTGGAAAGAAAGAGGGTTGTAACTAACAGAGAGCCAAAGAAGCCAGAGCACAAAGAGATAGAGCTAGAGCTAGAGTCGAAGAGTCAGAGTCAAAACCAAGAGCCAAAACTAAGAGACAAGAGCCAGAGCCAAGAGCTAGAGCTTCAAGAGCCAGGGAATGACATGCTCATTGAACCCACTATTTTTATGTAAAATAGTAGGAGTTAAGCCAAGTGCTTGTAAAAAGGACTTATACCATAATCCCAGAGAGCCTAGTTGAGTTGACTATAGCTCACGGAGATGTAGCCCAAGAGTTGTGGGTGAACTCCTAATTAAATTGTTGTTTTTGTGTGATTGTTTATTGCTACATTATTTATTGTTATATGTATTTATATATTAGTTTCAACACATTACTTTACAACACCTGAACAGTTTAAGACAAACATAAGCATACACCCATATTTTCAAGAACATATTTAATTTCACACAGGTTAATCATTAAGACTTGGGAACATTTAAAGCTTTGGAAGTGGGAGAGGTTCTTGTATCAGAGCTTAAGTTTGGTTAACCCCACCTTCAAGGAAGGTTATATCAGAATGCTTGATTGACAGAGCAAAGATTGATTGTCTGAAAGGTGTTTGGGCAGTCAAGGATTGATTGTGTGATTGATGTATGCTTGCTGCAGACTAACTATTTTCTAAGTTTGCAAAAGGTGAAGGGAATGCTACTGATAGCTCAGTCTAGGAAGGAAAAATAGGGAGAAGGGCTAAAGGCATTCTTATATCCGAAAGGACCTCAAGGCAATCTGAAGCTGATCTAAAAATGGGGCACTTAGGCTTCTTGTCTAACTTATAAGAACCTCTCCCACTTCCAGAGCTTCAAATTTTCCCAAGTCTTATTAATTAACTAATGTGGAATTAAAAATGTTCTTGAAATAGGTGTATGCTTGTGTTTATTTTTGACTGCTAAGTGTTGTAATTACTTTTGCCTATGCTGATATTTTAAATACAAAGAACAGTAAATAATGTAGCAAGTAAAGCACACACATAACAACAAGTTAATTATGAGTTCGCCCACAACTCTTGGGCTACATCTTCATGATCTCTAGTCAACTCGACTAGGCTCTCTGGGGTTATGGAATCGATTCTTTTACAAGTATTTGATTCAACTCCATCGATTTACATAGAAAACGATGGGCTTACTTTACCATCTCATCCCTGGCTTTGAAGCTCTTAGCTTTCTGGCTCTAGCTCTGGCTCTTGGCTCTGGCTCTGGCTCTAGCTCTTGGCTCTAGCTCTTAGCTTTAACTCTAGCTCTGGCTCTTTGGCTCTAGTTCCAGTTCTAGCTCTCATCTCTTGCTCTGGCTCTTCATCTCTTGCTGTGGCTCGTGGCTCTCTCCTCTTGCTTCTCTGAGATCTTTCTCTCGATTTTGTTGGCTTCTAGGTTTTCACCTGGACTCTAAGAGACTTCTCAACAACTTTCAGCCCTTTGGTATTTCACTCGACCTCCGAGAAATTCCCAAAGAATCCCAGAGCTGCCTACCTCCTTCAACAACTACCTCTGCTACTCCCAAAACTGTCGTCCCCTCCTTCAACTACGCCCTCTGGCTTTTGTGAGGACCTCTGACTCTGCAGCTTCCTATCTATTCCTCTATTTGTAATCATCCCTCTGTCTCTGCATTTTCCTCAATTGGCCATCCGGCTCTTTGGCTGTGTGGCTCTACGAGTGGCCATCTAGTTTTGTGGCTCTATGGCTCTCTACTTATAATGCATGCTTGTTATAGCTCAACATTGTTGTGGGACGCTTGCCTACAGTGTGACACAAATGATTCAACATAGGGACTGTTACGAAGGAATCAACGGGCACTAGAACCCAACTATTCGGCCTTTCCCCTGCAGAAAGCCTGCGTTCGAATACGTAATGTAATACACAAACAAATTGGTGAAATACACATCATTGTCATGTTACATCTGGACTTCAAATACATGCAATTGAACCTATAAACCCATTGGGTCTGCCATTCCATCGCAAATTGCTATCACATGGCATAATGATCAAAAAACCTAATAAATAGGAAATACATTGAAATTCTGAATTTCGAGGTTTCAAATATCTATGAAATTGGGCTTATAATCCCTATCGAGTTTGACCTTTATCACTAGTCGCAAGTCACTTCGGTCCTATTCCAAGGTTTCCCTTCGTATTTTAAAAATACGTTAAACACATAAAAAATCTGGAAAATGGCCTTATGGTGGATTTCAAATATATCAAATTCCATTTATCACCCTGTCGGGCCTGTGTATTTTAATTGCAAGTTGCAACGGCCTGGGGCCTTCCCGTTTGGTATCGTCGATGCCAATCCGCTGATATCAATGATTGCAGTCGCAAGTCACATGGCTTGGGGGTCCGTCCCTTTTGTGATCACCAATAGCGATCCACCGATATTGGTGACTGTAGTTGCACTATCGCATTGGCCTGGGACATTTGCCTTCGGTATACACTGCCTGCCTCCGATCCGACCGACCGATATGATCACCGGAGGTCATTGATCAGGGGTGCCTTCCTCCTGACCTTAAGTCCTCCTCTTTTCCTTATGTGATGTGATTTCCTCAAATAGCCTTTTAGGCCATTTTTAATGGAATTTTCCGCTTTTTCGAAGGATAAAGGGAAACCTCTTTCTGTGATAACTTCTTCGTCTGAAGTCCATTTTCACCCATTCGAGTTGCAACAAATTTAGAATGAGACGATATCTGCAATGGGGCTATTTCTAAGATCAGCCTGCAACTTTCATTTTCCTTTGATTTACAAAGGATTTGTGCCATTTGGCACCTTTTACCTCTTGTATGAAGTCTTTTAGACTTAGAGGTTTATCTAGGATCAATTTTTAGACCACGCCTTCCCACTAAAAGATATTTTGGTCTCCAAAAAACTGATATACTGATCTGGACAATAAATGAGATTGACTCACCCTCTTCTTTCAGCCTCCCCACACTTGCCTTGCGTAGTGCCTCTAAACCAATGTTTTTGACCACTTCCCTTCGTGGATGGGCTGGTCTGCCTAGGAAGAGCTATCTTCCTCTTTTCCTTTCTACAAAACTTCTCCGGAGCTGGTCATAGCAGGTGGTTTGAACTTGTTTTACTAGATCACTGATCCAAGGTGGCTCAAACAAATGTGAAGTTCATCTGCTCCACAAAACTTTCATTTGTACCCATTTGAAAAGCTGTCAACAACAACTGTTAACACCAATAGTCATACAGACAACAACTGGATGGACTAATTCCTGCTTCAACAAAAGAAATAGATTTAACATCTTGAGAACACCTCCATATCTTCATCTACATACAAATGATGCACTAGATAACAAGCCCACAAAACATGTCTTTAAGAAAATGACCCTTCGAGTCAAGCATGTAGAAAAAGCCACTAGGACTCTTTTTCCAAAAGATGAAACACTTCATCAATTATCTCCATTTGGAGACCAAGTTAACTTCTCCCAAGTCAACATGGCATCACATGCGTGTCAAAACAATCAACCCTACAAGTTAATTACACATACATGTTCAAAAACAAGGAAATAATCAACATTCCTGTGTTCATGCACATCATTCTTATGCATGCATTTCATCCCTCGGATTTTACTTAAGCACAATATAATTTCGAAGCTGAAATGAAATATAAGGTTTCATCCTTCAACTTTTTCTTAAGTACAATGTACTTTTGAAGGTAAAATGAAGATAATGTTGCAGCAACAAAGTGAGTCTTCTACTCAGCTTTTTTCCATTCACTAACTTGTTAAAATCCTACAACTTGCATTCCATAAGCAAAGAAATGCACTAAATCAAAAGACAAGCATCCTTTTGCAACAAATCTCTTGTGCTTTAATGATTGCCTTGAGGTCCTTCGAGGTAAGGAGAATGCCTTCAAACCTTCCTCCTTCTTGTCCACTCTTGGACTTAGCTATCTATAGCTTTACCCTTCACCTTTGCAAACTCAAACAACAGCCAATTTACAAACAAGCATACATCAAGCAGACAATCAATCCTTGACTACCTAATACCCTTCAAATAAGCAATCTCTGCTCTGTCAATCAAGCATTCTGATATAACATTCCTAAAGGTGTGGTTAATCAATCTTAAGCTGCGATACCACTTGATCTAAAAATGGGGCACTTAAGCTTCTTGGCTAACTTATAGGAACCTATCCCACTTCCAAAGCTTTAAATTTTCCCAAGTCTTATCGATTAACCAACGCGGAATTAAAAATTTGCTTGAAATAGGTGTACTCTTATGTTTATTTTTTACTGTTAAGTGTTGTAATTATTGTTGCTTATGCTGATATTTTAAATACAAAGAACAGTAAATAATGCAGCAAGTAAAGCACACACATAACAACAAGTTAATTAGGAGTTCACCCACAACTCTTGGGCTACATCTTCGTGAGCTCTAGTCAACTCAACTAGGCTCTCTGGGATTATGGAAATATTTCTTTTACAAGCCTTTGAATCAACTCATTGATTTACATAGAAAACGATGGGCTTACTTTATCATCTCATTCCTAGCGCTGAAGCTCTCGGCTTTCTGGCTATGGCTCTGGCTCTAGCTCTTGGCTCTGGCTCTAGCTCTGGCTCTCACTCTCGGCTCTGACTCTGGCTCTGGCTCTTTGGCTCTAGCTCTAGTTCTAGTTCTGGCTCTTGGCTCTTGTTTTGGCTCTCGCTCTGGCTCTTTGGCTCTGGCTGTGGCTCATGGCTTTTTGCTCTGGCTTATCTGAGCTCTTTCTCTCGGTTTTGCTGGCTTCTAGGTTTTTGCCTAGACTCCAAGCAACTTCTTTGCAAATTTCAGCCCTTTGGTATTTCGCTCGACCTCCAAGCGATTCCCAAAGACTCCCTTAGGTGCCTGCCTCCTTCAGCAACTATCTCCACTGCTCCAAAAACTATTGGCCCCTCCTCCAATTGTGCCCCATGGCTTTTGTGAGGACCTTCGACTCTGCGACTTCCTGTCTATTCCTCTATGTGTAATCATCTCTCTACTTCTACGTTTTTGTCGACTGGCCATCTAGCTCTTTGGCTCGGTGGCTCTATGGCTCTCTACGTATAACACATACCTATTATAGCTCATCATTTTTTCATAACGCCCACCTACAGTGTGACACAAATGATTCAAGGCAGGGACTATTACAAAGGAATCGATGAGCACTGGAACCCAACCATTCATCCTTTCCCCTGCAGAAAGCCTATGTTCGCATACGTAATGCAATACACGGAAAAACTGGAAAAAAACACATCATTGTTGCATTACAGCCAGACTTCAAATACGTACAATCGCACCTATAAACCCATCAGGTCTGCCATTCCATCGCAAATCACTATCGCATGGTGTAATGGTCAGAAAACCCAATACATAGGAAATACATCGAAATTCCAAATTTCCAGATTTCAAATATTTATGAAATTGGGTTTATGATCCCTATCAGGTCCAGCCTCTATCGTTAGTCACAAGTCACTTCATCCCTATTCCAAGGTTTCCCTTCATATTTTAAAAATAGATTAAAAACATTAGAAATCTGAAAATTGACCTTATGGCAGATTTCAAATATATCAAATGTCATTTATCACCTCATCGGGTCCGTGTATCGTAATTGAAAGTTGCAATGGCCCAGGGGCTTCCCCTTTGGTATCAGTGATGCCAATTCGCTGATATCAGTGATCGTAGTTGCAAGTCGTACAAATCAAGGGTCCTTCCCTTTTGGGATCACTGACAGTGATTTGCCGATATTAGCAGTTGCAGTCACACTATCGCATCAGCCTGGGACCTTTGTCTTGTGTATACACCACTTGTCTCCAATCCGACCCGCCAGTCCGATCATCAAAGGTCTCTGATCGAGGGTGCCTTTTTCCCGACCTTAAGTCCTCTTCTTTGCCTTATGCGACGTAATTTCCTCAAATAGCCTTTTAGGCCATTTTTAATGGAATTTACCCCTTTTTCAAAGGATACAGGGAAACTTCTTCCTGTGATAACTTCTTCATCTAAAGTCCGTTTTCATCCATTCAAGTTGGAGAAGATTTAGAAGGAGATGATCTCTATAATGGGGCTATTTCTGAGAGTATCCTGTGACTTTCATTTTCCTCTGATTCACAAATAATTTATGCCATTTGGCACATTTTACCTCTTCTATGAAGTCCTTTAGACTTAGAGATTTATCCAGGATCCATTTTTGGATCAAAAGCAGAAGTGGTTTGTTGAAAGAGGTTGCTTAAATAAGCTCTTTATTATCTTGTAGAAGTTTTTTTGTTCATTGGCATAATGACAACTTCTACAAGTGGGTCCTCAAATTCTGCTTTCTTCACAAGATTATTTGATGAAGACATGAAGCAAGAACTGTCCACCATGATGGATATGGTGAGATAAATGTATGACGATGGAAGGGAGAGCAACAAACATAGGGAGCAGTTGAATTCTGTGAAGGAGGAGAAGCAGTTGCTTTCTGAAAAGTTGTACGAAATGGAGAGGCAACTTCATATTGCAAATATCAACCTGAAGAGGATGCATGAGTTGGAAACATAGCTCTTTATTGCCCAAGAATCCTTAGTCAAGTATCAGCTTGAAGAAGAGGTAAACCATTACAGTTTGTCTTCAAATTCCTCTAAGGATGCTTCTATTCGTTCTTTTGAAAAAAATACTAGAGGCATAGGTTCCAAGCTAATGTCCAAGATGGGCTATGAAGGAAAAGGCTTGGGTAGACATGCACAAGGTATTGTTGAGCCAATAATTATTGAGGAGAGGCCTAAGTATTTGGGTCTTGGCTATGGACAAGTTTATGGAGAAAGTTCCAAGGCTGCCATGAAGGCCATTGAAACAGCTCCAAGAAGGAGTTGCATTACAGAGTATGAAGATTGTATTCAGGAATAATGTAATAGCTTGAAACATCATTTGCAGGATGTAGGTGTTCAAAAGCACACACTTGAACCAGAGAGACGTGAAGACTCTCATAGCCCTGAAGAGATTGATGGTGTACCAAAGGGATCCACTTCTTCATTTGATTCACCTCCTCATGAAGGCAATAAAGGTTAAAGAGAAAGGTATAAATGTGGTTCTAAACATTTTCCTTTTGCTTGTGCAAAGCATGATAAATTTCCACATATGTATGGGAAAAGAATTGCATGTTCCTTTTGTGGGTTAGATAACCATAATGTTTCTGGATGTTGGAAGAGAATGGCCACATACAGGAAAATTTTGAAGGAAAAGAAGCAAGAAGACAAAGCTCCATCGGGCAAGGAAATCATGTTGTCAAGAGGATGCACATGCAGTGCACTTACTGCCATAAGCAAGGACATCTTGTTGCAAAATGTTCGACTTTGAATCTAGCAATGCTTCCACAAAAGCTGAAGAAAGTGGAAAGAGAGGATGGAAGAAATGTCAGTGATGATTCCATGAATGATGTGCCTTAGAATGATTCACATGATGATGTTGATGTGCAGAAAAAGGTAGTACCTTTGAAATGGATTGGTAACGAAAGGTTAGAGTTCTTATTCGATTAATATTGCATGTTTATTGATGCATCTACATTATATTTCATTTCAGCTACGAAAGTATAGTGTGCTTAAGTGAAAGTTGAAGGATGAAATGCATGCATGAGCATGAGATGCATGAACACAGGGATGTTGATGCTTTCATTGTTTTTGAACATGTATGTGTAATTAACTTGCAGGGATGATTGCTTTGACATGCATGTGATGCCATGTTGACTTGGGAGAGGTTAACTTGGTCTCCAAATGGAGATAATGATGAACTGTTTTATCTTTTGAAAAGAGTCCTAATGGTATTTTCCTACATGCTTGATTTTAAGGGTCATTTCTTTTAAAGGCATTTTTTGTGGGCTTGTTGTCTAATCCATCATTTGTATGCAGATGTAAGATAGGGAGGTGTTCACAAGACGTGAAATCTATTTCTTTTGTTGAAGCATGAGTTTAGACCATCTAGTTGTTGTTTGTATTTTTGTTGTTGTTAACAGTTGTTGTTGACAACTTTTCAAACGGGTACAAATGAAAGTTTTGTGGAGTAGATGAACTTCACATTTGTTTGAGCCACCTTGGATCTATGATCTAGTAAAAGAAGTTCAAACCACCTTCTATGACTAGTTCAGCAGAAGTTTTGCAGAAAGGCAAAGAGGAAGATATTTCTCCCTAGGTGGACCAGCACATCCAAGAAGGGAAATGGTCAGAATCATTGGTTTAGAGGAACTATGCAAGGAAAGTGTGGGAAGGTTGAAAGAAGAGGGTGAGTCACTCGAACTTACTGCTCAAATCACTATATCAGTCTTCCGGAGACCAAAAGTTCTCTTAGTGGGAAGGCATGATCCAAAAATGAATCCTAGATAATCCTTAAGTCTAAAAGACTTCATATAAGAGTTAAAAGGTGCCAAATGGCACAAATCCTTTGTAAATCAAAGGAAAATGAAAGTAGCAAGCTGCTCCCCGAAATAGTCTCATTGCAGAGATCTGTTCATTCTGAATCCAATGCAACTTGAATGTGAAAAAACGTACTTCAGATGAGGATGTTATCGAAGGGAGAAGTTTCCCTTTATCCTTTGAAAAAGGGGCAAATTCCAGTAAAAATGGCCTAAAAGGCTATTTGAGGAAATCGCATCGCATAAGGAAAAGAGGAGGACTTAAGGTTGGCAGAAGAGACCCCCAATCAATGATCTCTAATGATCGGATTAGCTAATCGGGTAGGAGGCAGGCATATCCACCCATAACGCAAAGGCCCTGGGCCGATGCGATAGTGCGACTGTGATCGCCAATATTGGTGAATCGTTATCGGTGATCCCAAAAGGGAAGGACCCCAGGTCGTGCGACATGCGACTGCAATTGGGACCAGACCCAATGTGGTTTAAAAGCCCGATTTCATAAAGTTTCAAATCTAGGAACTCGAATTTTCCTTTGTATTTCTCTCATTTAATGGATTTTTGGCCATTGGCCATGCTGCCAAATCCATTGCGATATGCGATGGGAGGCTGACCCGATAGGGATTTAAGGGGCGATTCCATAGACTTTCATGTCCAAATTTCACACTCGATAGTGCTTTTCCTGTGTATTTCCATTTCAAGTCCGAAATGCAGATTTCATGGATTTTCTCTTGAAAGGAGGCCGCTAGTTCATTTTCCATGCGAAAATAGCCATCATTCCATGTGCCATGCTACAGGCAGGCATTTGTGCAATAGGGATGCATTTTGAAGCCTGAAGAGGTAGAGCTGGGAATATGAATGATTCCTCACGATCACGATTGACAGAGGAATGGCTGAGGAAGCTAAAAAGCTAGAAATGCCTTAAAGAAAGCCTAAGAGTTGAATCGCAAGGGGCGTTGGTAGGAGTTGGCAGGTGTTGTTGGATTTTTTGCTAAAAGTGAAGCCAAAGCAGGAAGCTAAGGCGTAAGAGAGAAGTGCAAAAAGGTAGTAGCCAAACAAGCAGTGAAGAAAGCAAAAGCTGAAGTGTATGCAGCCGATAGAGTCACTTGGAGTTCAAGTGGAAAGCAAGAGGTTTGTAACTGACAGACAACCAAAGAAGCTAGAGCACGAAGAGCCAGAGCCAAAGCTAGAGCCAAAGAGACAAAGTTAGAGCCAAGAGCTAGAACCAAGAGCTAAGAGCCAGAGCCAAGAGCAAGAGCCAAGAGCTAGAGCTTCAAGAGCCAGTGGTGTCTGAACCCACTGTTTCTGTGTAAAATAGTAGGAGTTGAGCCAAGAGCTTATAAAAGGTACATATAGCATAATCCCAGAGAGCCTAGTTGAGTTGACTAGAGCTCATGAAGATGTAGCCCAAGGGTTGTGGGTGAACTCCTAACTAAATTGTTGTTTCTGTGTGATTGTTTATTGCTGCATTATTTATCATTATATGTATTTATATATCAGTTTCAGCACATTAATTTACAACACCTTAATAGTTTAAGACAAACATAATCATACACCCATATTTTCAAGCACATATTTAATTCCACAAAGGTTAATCATTCAAACATGGAAATATTTGAAGCTTTGGAAGTGGGAGAGGTTCTTGTAAGTTAGACAAGAAGCCCAAGTGCCCCATTTTTAGATCACCATTACACACATTCCTCACCGAGCCAATAAGAGAGAAATGCAGTCCTTCTTGAGAAAGATAAACTTCCTCTAAAAGTTCATCTCAGATTATGCGCAAATAGTGAAATCGATGTAATACATGATTAAGAAGGATGCAGTCTACAACTGGGGCAAGAGGGAAGGTAATGAATTCACTTATATCAAGCAGGCTCTAGCATATGCACCTGCACTTTGCAAGCAGATTTCAACAAAAAATTCTTGTTATACACCTTTGCCTCTGAAAACTCGCTTGCTACAATACTCCCTCAAAATGATGAGCTAAACGATGAACGTCCCATCTCCTTCATGAGTGCAAGCATGACAGGACCAGAAGTCAACTACCCCACCATTGAAAAATAAGAATACGTAGTATACAAGATAGTGAAACACTTTAGACCCCACTTGTTGGAGAACCATTGCATAGTATATGTGCCTCATCCAACAGTCTGCTCACTGCTTTTACAACAAGATCTGGGTGAACGACGTGTGAACTGGATGATGAGCTTGCAAGAGTATGATATTTACATCAAGCTAGTTCACACTGTCAAGGGTCGTGGTATCTACAAACTCAGATCTGAAGTAGTCCATGCAAAGGAGGAAGAAGGGGAGCTTGCTAGTTGGGAGCAAGAAATCGAGATGTATGATGTGGAGCGAACACCACCCACTGCATGTAGGAAACTCTTGGTACAAAGATGCACACCAGTACCTTGAGCATGACACCATACCCTCCCACTTCTCCATGAGATATAAGAGGGCATTATGCCTCAAAGCTTATCTTATCAATTCATGCACAGAGTGCTTTACATAAAGCACATAAACAAATCTTGCTTAGATTCCTGGAGGCACATGATTTAGAGAAGGTCTTACATGATATTCATGACAGACAAGTGAGGGGCCACTTCACGGGAAATACTAGTATGGACAAAGTTATACCAGCCATTTTTTACTATCTGACATTGTTCAAGGATACACATGCTTACACCCGTAAGAGCCCGGTCTATCAATGATGCACCAACAAAACACTAATATTAGTAGCCTCGCTGCACCTTGTTGCAGTGACTGAACCATTCCAACAATCGGGCCTAGAAATCATTGGGGAAATTTTCCCACACTCATCAAAGCAACACCGCTTCATCTTGACAACTACTGATTACTTCATACGGTGGACAAAAGTTGTTCCACTTAAGGAAGTGAATGACCAGGAAGTCATCAACTTCCTCCAACATAACATCATCTCATGCTTTGGCGTTCTGGTATCACTTTTGTTTGACAATACAACTCACTTTTCATCTTTGAAGCTTTATGATTTTTCATTCTAGTATGGTATTGGGCTCAAACAGTCATCTAACTACTACATTCAAGGAAATGGTCTCACAAAATCCACAAATAAAAACCTTATCCACATTATCAAGAAGACCATTTACTCTCAACAACCTAACTAACACTCCTATTTGACAAATGCCTTATGGGTCGACCACGTAACACCCAAACCCTCTCTAAACACTTCACCATGCTTCTTAGTTTATGGGAAAGAAGCCATCCTTCCACCAAACATCTACTTTCCTATGCTCCAATCGTCCCAAGAATCCCAAGGAATGGACACACTTCATAAGTTGCAAGAATAAAGGATGACAAAAAAAGAAAAATTCACACTCCACAAGAACCGTATGAAGAGTTGGTTCGACAAGAAGTCTACAATGAATGCTAACTTTGATGTCAGTGACTTGGTCTAGAAATGGGAAAAACCCCACGAAGAAAAATGTAAACATACGAAGTTCCAATCCATGTGGATTGGTCCGTATAGTGTCTAGGAGAAGCTTGGCCCACACATGTACTGTTTGCAATCACTTGACAAGAGGATTGAAAACTTTCCTATCAATGGCCAAGATCTCAAACACTATTTTTAGTAAGTTGGGGTTGTGCCATGTGCCATGTACATAGTTTGTTTACTACTTGTTGTATTTTCACTTGCTTACTATTTTTGCTTCATTCTGTTTTGTTTGCTTAGTATCATGCAATTTTTGGTTTTGTAAATAAGTGCTTCCCTCTACTGAGTTCTGAATTATGAATGAGTATTTGGATAAGATCCAAAGAGTCTTATGACATTGCAGCACTTGGTTAGTCTTGCATCTGTCTTCTTTGTTCTTAGTTATAACCTTCAGCCAATGAATTCTTGATGGAAAATATGAGTTGTTTTCAAGTCAAGCTTGGGTCCAACCATAAACCCATCTCCACACAGGGAAACCCCATGCTTGTGCTTAGCCATTTGCTTTACATGTTCAATCTCATCCAACTAATAGATACAGAGAAGGGGAAATCCAAATGAGCAAGCCTATGTCAGAGGTCTTACATGCTTGTGTGAAGTAACAACCTCTTATGTTCTCAATAAGTCGGGATCCCTCTTCCACCCCAAAAATAAATCAGTGCTAATGCACAGTCCTCTTTTAAAGATAAAAAGGTGAAAGAAGGGAGTGGCTTCCTTCATAGAGAGGTGAAGCATGCAACTCCACCAGGGTATTAACTAGGCTCACTGGTAGTGGAGCAATGCATGTGTTCCTATGTGACTCTGTCGGGGTACCTTCCAAGCCTCATGGCAGTGGAGTGTTGAGGGTGTTGGACCCACCAACATGCCAATGGGATACCCCCGATAAGAAGTCCCAATTAGACCTCAGACCATTTGGTGTAGGAGTCCCAGCAATGGGTCGTAAGGTAATGCCTTAACCACAATGTCGCATAGAAGCAAGTAGGACAAATCTGTCAGTAGTAAGGGTGTGACTGATGCAGTGATTCAAGGAAAGTGTAGGAGAGCTTCCAACACTTCGAAGGGGGAAGGAGGTGAAGGTGAGTTCTAGGTTTAAAGGGATCAGTCCTAACTCGGTTAGGAACACACAATACAAAGGACATGCATAGCTTTTAGCAGAGCAATCCACTCAGATGTGACAGTCACATCACACAAGGTAAGATAACATGTTCAACACTCATGGATCAGTCTGAGCCGAGTGCAATGGTTGTTATAGCAAGGTTCAAGTGAAAGGTCTATTTGATGTTCAGCAAAGTAGTCTACACTGATGGTGACAACATTAACAACATATGCAACACATTAACCACAAGATTCATATAATTGCATGTGAATCAGTTCATACACAAGTATGTAAGTTAAACAACATATATCATTAAAGCAAATGAAGCAGTCCAACTACAATAACAACATATGCATGACAATGTGCTAGTTCTTATTATATTAAGAATTTTAAGTCACAATCATAAAATACATTCATGTATATGTGCTAGTTAAAATACATCCAGGTATATGTGCTAGTCCCAGCAATGGAATGTTACAGTGACATTCACCTGCTCCTCCAAAGAGATGTACTACCTCCATGCAGTGGATAACCCAAATCACTTTACAATACTCTCCAAGCCTTCTTCAAGATAGTCTTAGTAGAAGCTTGGCTGACCAAAAGCATATACAATGAGTAATGAGGGACTATTTAAAGCAAAGGGTGGGGTGACCCTTGACATTCCCCTTTATGACACTTCAACTACCCTCATGGCTCTTCACCTACTCTATGTCTATTATGTTCAACTATTAACACTTGAATTACACTTGACATGACTCAACGTTGCAATGCATGTTTACTCATGTAAGACAACATGCCTTGAGCAAGCCAAGAAAGACATCACTGACACTCGATTCATTGTGGACATGCTTTCGATAGTGATGGTGTTGAGTTGATGCCAAGCTTTGTTGTCTATGATGGTGTGCATGCACCTCATGGTGACATCTTGTTGAAGCAAACACTTGCCTCCATTGCAACTGGTGCATTGGTTCGGCCCCTTCATCCAGCTCATCTACTATCATGCACATGGTCTTCTTGGGTACGGTTGAACCAGCAACACACTGATGCATAGTGTCTGTGTTGATCTTCAAGTGCGTGCTGGTGGTCATGCACATCAACTTGCTGAAGTACATGTTCAACTCCAGTTGGACTTGCTTCTTTTCTTCGCCTTAGTGAGTGTTCTGAATGGGTTAGATTGCATGCATGCACACAATAGCATGCATGTTGTTGAATCACTTGCATGTGATCAAAAACACTACTCACCATGTATATTCCTTGCCAGCTGCTAGGATGGATATTTAACTTGTATGGGCGCAATTTCATCCTTGAGTGCATGTTGCGCCCATGGCTGTTCCTATTCCTGCTACAACTCACTTGTCCATCTGTGCAACTTCATGTTCTTCCTTGAGTTTCTCCTTCAGCACATGCAACTCCTTCTTTATTACATTCCCTGTCTTCTTGAGATCATCATGCTACACTGTCACCTCATAGTCTGAGTCTCCAAAGTTTCTTTCATCATCTTGAGTTTGCAACTTTGTTCCGCCCCTGTGTTGTCAAAAAGCTTCCTCTTGCATTCATTGCATTCACTGTGTTCTTTGCATTCATTGTGTTCACTGCATTCAGTATGCTTCCTTGATTTGTTGTTCATGATGATGCTCATTGTGATGTCGTTGCTTGAAGTCCTTGTCTATGAACAAATTTATGTCTTAGTGAAGAGGCAAGCCCATAGACACTTGATTGATTACATCTCCAGGTGTGCTCTGAATGGTTTCTTTGACTCTGCTTTTTTTGAAACCATTGTACCTACACTACTGAGAGGCAGATGAGCACCTACAGTACCTGGGGACATGGAAACACTCAAGGAAAGGAATTTGTCAGTCAAAAACCAAAATGAACTTTGAGAACTGATTTACGACATAACTGTGTGACTGATCATGAAGGTTGCATAGTTTCAGCTGAGGAGTTAGGAGACCAACTGCCAAGACTACACAAGGCACAGTCTAGACTGTTGGGAGACTAATTGACTACTAGAACTATGCAATGCATAGTCTAGTATGGCTACTGACTACTAAGATTGCACAATACACAATTCCAGCAGGGAAGGATTGCTGGCCTAGGGACAGATCTATGCAATTCCTTGGGCCAAGCAACCACTGTCCTCCAGAAATTCGCAAAATAGTCTTGGAGGCTAGCACTATGTAGGAATGCAGAAATATGGAGAAGAAGGTAAGCATTCCTTCCATAGATTTCACAATGCAGCCTTGGTGAAGCCAGAGTACGGGCCAAGGTTGGCCTGACTTACCGATGGGCAACTGAAAGCAACTAAGATAGTAAATGCATGGTGACACTAAGTGATAGTAGAAATGATTGCTAGTGCAAGCAAAACATGAATGAAAGATTCAGTAAACAAATCAACATGCATGTGGGTGATGTAGTTCGCCGGTTGGTCAAACGTTCGTGCAAAATAGTTTCATGCATGTGAAAATAGTGAGATAGCAATGAAAACTAAAATAGAGCTAGGACAAACTAGTATACATGTAAAAAATAGCAAGCATTCAAGGAAATCAAGAAAACATTATTGTGGTGCATGTAAATTCTCGATGCAAAAAAAGACAATTCCCTAGCTCGAGAGAGTGGGCCTAGCCACAAACAAACAATATATGGAAAACTTCCTTAATCTAGAATGAAATGAGAGGACAAACCTCTTGTAACTCTGTTCTACTTGGTGATGATCCTACTTCCTTACTCTAGCTACTTTTCATTTCCTTCCTATGGATACCTAAAAGAAGAAAACAGACAACAACAACAAACGTGATAGCATACAAATTGCATTGAGCCTACTTAACAGGTCAAGGAACATTAAGCCATCAAATGTAAGCTAACACTTTCATGTAGGAAATCAATCAATAGTTGTATTCATATAAGTTCAAAAAGAGATTCCAACTAATGCCTTGACATTGTTGGTCTCCTTCGATGTATTCAAGTTCCCACAATTTTGCTAGAATCTCATGGATAACCCCAACAATGGAAGTTTTAAGGCTTCTTCCTTGTCTTAAATGAAACCAAAAACACCATTCTCCCTCAACCATCAACTAGAGAGCTAGAAGCTATAGTTTTCTTGCTGATTATTCATGCTCCAAAAATATTAAGACTAGAACTTCATCCAAAACCTAGTTCAACTTGAGAAAGGAGGGTCTTATATAGCTCTGATGGAGGGGAGATGGTTGCTCTTATCATGGGAGAGGCCTTATCTCTTAGGTTTGTTCCATCCTAATAGGGGAAAGGAATGCAAACTGACTTCCTCAAATCCATCGAGCCCAACCATTTACCAGACTTACATTATAAAGCTTCTAGACCTCGAAGCTTCGACTCCATATTTAAAAAACTTGCCAAAAGAGGATCAGCGTGATTGAGACAAGGCTGAGTAGCACTGAGCAACACTAGTCATAGTGTTAAACTCTGTAGATCGGTGTGAGGGATGAACTGGTCATTAGTGTCGGTCTTGTAAACTGGGGTGAAAGGAAGATTCTTAGGAAAGGATGCGAAAGGAAAATGTTCTACTCATGAAGAGGGACATAATGGGAGTTTATTCATGATGGGAAAACACATGAGGGCCAATATAGAGGTCCTCCAAGATCATGGAACGGGAAGTATAGGGACAGTGACAAAATGTTGTGTAATAGATGCCCACTAAAGTGTGAAGGTCGAACTAGAGTGAGGGGTGAAATTATTTAGAAGTAGATGCGGGGAACCCAAATCCGTTGTCAAAAATCTTGTAAGCAAGAATACATGTACATATCTAAAATCTGATAGTCATGCATGATAAGCATGAGAGTTATATAACAATACATGAATCCATGGTAGAAGCACAACTATCCATCAAGAAAAAGATCATGTGCATGGATCCTCGGCATGGACGCAACTATCCAACTGGAGGGATCATATGAAATAGATCCACATCATGGGAAAAACCATCCATCTAAAGAATCGTGTATATAATCATGAATGACTCATTACTCCTTGCAACCTGGACTTTTGTGAACTAAGCCTAGGGTCTTGCGCTCCAACATGACCTGATCAAAGTACAAATTCTAACATGTGAATAAATGTATCGAAGTCGAACATGCTAGAAATTTGCTTGATTAACGGTCAGTGATGTGAACTGTTAACAAGCACGAGAGGAACCACCAGTAATGTCAATGGCTCTCAAGGTACTAGTAGCACAATCCATGGATGTGAATAAAGGAAATAAAGCCATGTTGTGCTATACAGCAACCCTCCCCATTTCAAAATTTTGCATAGAAAACTATAGTAAGAAATGGGTCCCCTTTAGAATATAAATAAAATCAATAAAATGTTTGAAAATAAATTTTTATAATAGGTCATATAAAAGTTTTCTTTTAGGGTAGATTAAAATTGCAATCGTAATTTACAAAACTTTTGAAGCCATGTAAGTCCTTTTAAGGAAATCCAATCTGATTTGAGTCATAATAAAACCTTATCGTAAAAATCTTTATCAAAGGAAATAATTATAAAATTGAATTGTCGCATCAAGCACATCCTTTATCTCAACAATGGACTTAAAGAGTTCCATTGAGATTCGGTGTTGTGATAACTCTATCGGAAATCACATACCACTACTTGTTAAGAAAATGTCCCAAGTGTTCCATGGAAAACCTCCGATGCGATAAGCCGATCGCAATCCCACATCGCTAAAATCATAAGACACATCCCAAAAGCTCCTTTGAAATCTTCCGATATGATTTCATTATCATACGGTGCACTTTTGATAAAGGTAAAATATCAAGTATTGTGAAAATGTGTGGTTTAAAGTTATATGTCAATTATAAAGAAAATTTAAATGATTTACCAATTTTAAAGCATGCTGCCTCCCTATGCCAGCTCAGCATTGACCGCAATTATAGTCATGTAGAGGAACCATTTCATCATGGTACTTGTAAATCCAAATTTACGATATGTGATTATTTCTAATCACCGATTGGGAAAGTCATGATACCCATTATAAAAAGGATTATTATAAATTTGCAATGCGACATACCATCATGGCATTAAAGTTTTACGTCGAAAGTTACAGGGAAATCATTAAAAAGTAGCTATGGTTGAATCCTTCAAGGATTTCATCCATTGTGGCTTAATATATCATAGATTTGTACCATATATTATGGTTAATTGGTATTAGTCTTGTGTACTGTGTATTAGCATTTAACAATTTTTTCCATTGTTGCGTCCATCTATTTCATTTTGCAGAGAAAATCTAAAATCAACAATCCAGCAAAAATGTCTAAGAGATCTCAGAAAGTAAAGGTTCCCATCATAGAGAAAGATGAACCACCAAAGTTGGTAGCTGATACTACATGTTCAAGCCTTGGCAAGACTTCATGGGAGGGCATATATAATCCACTCGAAGCCAAGGAGCCAACCGTAATTGATGAATAAATAGGAACGACTGATTCAAGTAATAAATCAGAAAATACTCTTAGGGATTTAGCTAGCTCCTTCCTCCACAAAATAGAAGGCCGTGCAAAAGTGTTACCATACAATGACCTAGTGAGATGGGTAATAGAGAGTATCAACATAACCGACAGGGAATTCTTTACAGTCATTGGAAGGGTGTTCAGGACATTCAAGGTAGAAGATGTCAAGAAGATGTATCATTTTCCAGACCAGCAGAAACATTACAAAAAGGCATTTTTAGAATCTTTTACCAAGGAGAATGATGTATAATAAGACCCTATCAAGCAATGGAGACATTTCCCCAACAAGCATAGGCATGAATCTTTTGGTATGTAATCTGTGGACTCCTTAGCATCTCCCTATTGCTATGTTGGTGCTATGATATGTAAACTTTTTGGAGCCTCTGGTTCAGCTAGATTTTCCATAGAAATGCGCCTTTAATGGAAGCAGCAATTAACTCTTTTATCATGGATTGGGCAACCATTTTGTGAGATAAAATGGCTAACCAAATCCTTGGTTGTAGAAGAAATAGGTATTTAAGTACCCCGATAATGCCCCCATTCTATATGAGTGCCTACATTATGGATACCATCTATTTCAATTCTGACTTCCCCATTCTAGGTTGGAAATGGACTCCTCAAGAACCAACTCCTATTGACATTTATCATAAATATTTGTGGAAGTCCCATTATAAAGATCACACACACACACACACACACACACACACACACACACACATATATATATATATAATTTTCCATGTTTTTGTTTTACCCGTCCATCAGGCCATATTCAACATACTTGCTCCTCGGTTATCCAATGAGGCCAGCATTGACCTAAAATCAATCAACAGTTTGTTCGGTGAAGAAAAGTTCACCCATGTTAGACTTTTTGGTAGCCTCAAAGATCCACATGTTCTCCCATTGTATATTCCTGATAACCTATTGGCTAGAGAAATAACTTAACAAATAACGGAGCAAGGAATTTCCAAGAACCTCAAAGAGTCCAACAAACAAATGTGGTCTACATTTCCCCTCTGACATTGTACTTACTCACTACATTATTTCAAAAATGTCGAGAAAGAGGAAAATAAGATCAAAATTCTGAAGTTAGCAGTCATCCCTAAGAGACAATATGACCCAAATGAGGTGGCTTACAACTTTACCAGTCAAGTGAACCTTGCCAAATTTGAACATGAGAAGGATGACTATGATGACTTGTTCTCTTCAGCTGAGTCATTCTCACAGGTAAAAGATCTAGCAACGATCAAATTGGGAGCAGGGGAGATAGATAAGTTTATGTAGTTCAGGATACAGAGGTTACAAACACTACCTATAGATTTATTGAACACTGCCTCTATGGTGCAACAAGAAAACCACAGTGAAGAACACACTACTGAGAAGATTCTCGAAAAGGAGAAGACAAATGAAAAGACCAGTGAGCTTCTAGATACCAATGTGCATATTGATGCCAATTTAATCAAGGAATGGGAGAAATTCGATCAACAGATCAAGAAATAGAATGACTCCCAAAACATTAGTATACCAAAATTGCCCACAACACAGGAGCCTATTGCTACTAGTATCACAATTGAAGGGGCAATCAGCATAGCTAACACTCAACATGATATTGAAATGATTCCAGGAAATCCTTTTGAAAGGATTGTATTGAAGATTGAGGAAATACCAACCCTGGATGTATTTTATAGTTCAAAGCATAGGGTTATGGTTAAAATAAATAGGAAAAAGAGGAAAATAGACAAGGGACCATTCTCAACTCCTCAAGTTGCACTTAATCCTTATACTCAGAATTTAATCCTTATGAGGATTTAACTAAGTTATCTCAATATGCAGGTGCCTATACAATCACTACAATGGACAAGGCCTTCGAAGTTATCCAACTCATCAAAGAAAAGGATCTAAGGATCACCCAGCTTGAAGAGAAAATGAAAGTGGAGTAGAAAAAGATCAATTAGCTTAGCAATAACTAGCAGGAAAAAACAACAGAATGAGCAACTAAAAGAATAGTTAAATCTGGAGAAACAAAAGATCAATCAGCAAGCTCTCTAGAAACAACAAAAGTTGTTTTCCATAAAATATCATTGGTTGACCCCTCATGCATCATCACTCCATCACTCATTGAACAGGCAACTGACACCAGGTTAGAACTTGAAAACGTAGATGATAAGGTCACAAGATTTATCTCTTGGCAAAGTACATAAGAAGGCATGTCTACTAATCTACCGAAAATCCAAGAATCTCACAAAGAAGTCTTGTTTTTGGAGTGGCAATCACAGTTAATAAAGGCCGAAGGAGCTACTTCTAGATCCAGGGCAATAATGAATAGTGTGATCAAGTTGGTAAATGACAATTTATATGGAGCTAACTTAGTCTCTGATTGCTCCCCATGAAAGCTCCTGAAGGCAAAAGTGCTTGAAAATCAATGGAGAAAGGATCTGGCCAAGGGAGAAGAACAAATTAGAAAATTACCAAGCTTGACTTGGGATGCATTTTGGTTCTTGCTAGTCAAGCCGCATAGCCAGTAGATGGCCACCAAATTCCTTCACGACATTGTTAATCGCATGGTTCCCGAGCTCTCAGATGCCACATACACCGGTCAACTACATTCTATGCTGAGTCATCCTCCAGAAATTCATGAAATGCTCTCAATTTGTCAACTGAAAGTGCAAGAGAAGGAGTAGATACAATGAATCAATTCAAACGCTATCACACTGTTATTTTCATAAATCAAATCCCTGATTTTCATGTTTGTAGTTTTAACACTCCAGGAAACTCTCCTAGGTTGCAACACAGAGATGCCTGGTAGCATATAATCTTTAATATTGTTCTCTGAACTATTGGAATGAATGATGGTTTGGATCAAGCAAGATAAGCATTTCAACTCTATTTTTTCTCAAGACATGCATGGACACCTTCAGCTTTATAGGGATTTAGACCAGTAATGCTCAATAGTTTGTAGTTTCAATGAATAGATGGAGAATATGGACTATACCAACAAATGCATATATAAACACATATGAATGGCCAACTACAGGAAGTAAAAGAAGCTTGCAAATCTAATTTATCAATGTGGAGATAAGATGACAGTTATCTAGCATTAGACATAGAAGAAACATGAACAACCTATTCAATTGCAAATACAATTTATCAATGCAGAGATAAGATGACAGTTATCTGGCATTATACATAGAAGAAATCATGAATAGACTATCCAAGTGCAAGCTTAGAACAGAAGAGAAATGGATATTGAACATGTAACAAAACAAAAGCTTATATTTGCTAGAATGAAGATGAGAATCTTGAGCAGCAAAGTCTCCACAATCTCAAGAAGTTGAACCCTTGTTACATTTAACTCTCAGCCATTTATAGGCCCTTTACAATGCTCCTGAGCTATCAAAGTCTTGGAGTGTCGTAATCTATCCTCTCTGTACCCTTAACTGTTTGATGCCTTGACTAGGCAAGTGTGGGCTTAGAGGTTTCTTCTTCTAATAGCAGAGTAACTACATTCTGTTAGTTTGTTGCGCTGTCTGGGGGACCTCTCATGCCAGAGATGCCCCACAAGCACTTCTATTGTTTTGGATGAGTTGCGCTGTCTTCTCCATGATATTTTTGTTTCGGGCTACATTGTGCTATGATGCTCCATGATCACTTTCTGGCGTTTGTCTCCCGACAACTATTTCCTGGGCTCTGCTAAGTGATGGAATGTGTCTGCATGCCTTTCGAAATCATTACGACTGATAACCATGATTGTTTTCTGTTTAATACAGAAAACACTAGAACAATGAGAAATCCCGCCCATCTTTGTTCATTTCAAACTTTAAAATGTCCTTAAACATGGCCTATTCATCTATTGGGTCTGCCCTCTGGGTCATTATCACAAATAGCAAGTGGCCTAGTCCCTTGCTTCCCTTTGTATTTGGAGTATGTTTAAAAACACTAAAAATACATGAAAAATTGGCTTTAGCAGACCTAAAAGATTGTATATTTTCATTCCCGAACCGTTTCAGGTCCGGGTCTTATCGTAGTGGTGCTTCCTCAAGGCTTCGCTTGTATTTCATTAAATAATGAAAATATGTGAAATACATTAAAAAATGGCTTTCTGTGGATGCCAAATTTTATACAATATCATGTATATAACCGCTAGGTTTGGTTAATCATGCCTCTGTGAAACTCCGATGTGATAACGTAATGCGACTAGTCGTAGTCGAATATCGCTCATGCCTCGGGTCCATAAGCGCTCTTCGTAATCTTCGATAACGAAACTGAAATGTAACATGGGCTTTCAATCTGTGTGGTTGACCAACAGTCCACGTTGAATCGCCGATCGTCATCGCCAGTTCCACATGGTCTGTGTCGATTGCCACTACCTGCCTATGCCAATTGCGACCGCCGATCAGATTCACTAATTACGACCCACCGATCAGATCTGGACTGTTGATCAGCCATATTAGATGGCTATTGTGCTTTATACTATTTATCCCTGCAATACATGGTTTTTCATGGTTTACTCTAGTTTCTGCCTCCCAATAGTGCTTTTCCGCCCTTCCAAGGGCTCTTGGCATATGATTGTTTCGATCTTTGGATGATCGTTTAAGAAAATTTTGAAGACTTCGGGAGTGTTTTGAGCATATTTGGATCCATTTTTGGGCCATTTGCCAACAAGGCTAACATTGGCTCCTTTTGGAGATGAAAGCCTTCCTATGAGGTTTCAAAAGCTACAGAACAATGCCTTTTCTGTAAAACCAAAATGAAATCCTCCTCCTTGTGTTCCATTGGGCATGGTGTCTATTTTTCAATGAAATGAAAACTAGAAAAAACATAT
>APFE031288310.1:0-12303 GCA_000404065.3 Pinus taeda | reverse complement strand
TAGATCAACTGTTGGTCGGTTCTATTTATTAGCTTGTTGTACTACAGGGACAAAAGCTCTTTAAAAAGGAGTTTCCTTGGCATTATTCATCTCCGACCTCAGATTATATCTTTTTTGATCTTCAGTTTATAGAACAACTTCACTGTCCCACTCTTGGTTGATCTAGTCATTGAATAATGACTTTTCATAGGTAGCTAAGGTCAAAAAGGGGGCACTTTTTTTGTCTTCCATACAATGGATCTCATCATCTTCATCTAACTACTCTTCTTCCATGACTATGTTCTGGAAATGGGTCTTTGCCCTTTTGTCTTCATGGGCATCTTTGCTTCTTTGTAGAATCTACAACTGCTCATTAGTTCTTCTATATAGATTTGGATTTAGAAGAGTAAAGGTGTTAGGAACTCTTCCTTTCCCAAGTTTTTGCCCAACCTTTAACTTAGAGATTTCAGAGGCTAATGACTCTATCATCTTGGTCATTTTATCTATCTTGGGATCTGAGGATGATGAAGGCTCACTCCTCTGTCTCCTTCTATTAGCATTTCCCTTGAGCTTCTCTGCAGCCATGATGTTTGGTTCTACTTCCGAGGCTGCATCCTGCATATTAGCCAAAGTAGCACATTTCCTCTCCCTCAATAGTAGGCACAAGTTAGAATCAAAAGCACTGGCATAGAGGAGTCTAGCAGAGGTAGTGGGGGGTTTTACTTCAGTTGGTATCTTGTTGTACATGTGGTTAAACCTCTTATTAAATCAGATAGAAAGTCACCATTTTCCCTCTTTAAGTTCCCAAACTTAGTGTGGTAGTAAAGGAGATCCCTCTTATTCCCCCAATGCTTTAGGAATTCATCATCTAAAGCCTCAATATCTTCTATAGATCTGTGGGTTAGTTCTCTGAACCATTTTCTAGCCTCTCCATCTAGGCTTTGGACAAAGGCTCTCATCTAGACATCATCTCCACTAATGTCTAGATTATAAGAATAGCTATAGAATGATTCAAGATGTTCTTCAGCTGTAACACCTTCAGTCCCATTGAGCTTAGGCCTATATTTCTGATATTCTCCAGTAGGCATGGCATTGGAAGGAGTGGGAACTACTAGAGGTCCATACCTAGCAGCTATGATTCTTTCCATTTTGGTGGGTGCTTGTGGACCTGCCATAGCTGTGGTGGCTAAAATATTACTAGAAGTTTGAATGATAGAGGGCTGAGGAGTGACTGATAATACTAAAGGAGTATGATGGATAGGAGGTGAGGTTTCCCTTCGGCTTACAACAAAAGGATAACCTAAATAATAAGGAGCTTTATGAATCTCTGAGAGTTCTTCTTCACTTCTAGTATTAGATGCTATACTCTCAGCATCTATTTGTTCTATTGCAAGATTTTCTTGAAGATATATAGAAGATTGTTTCGATTTACCTGAACCTGATGCTCCTTTCTGCAATAACTTTCTTTCTTTGATGATTTTCCAGGATCAGATACTGGGTCAACTTGTGAATTCTGAGGATTTCTCTAAGTATGCCTCACAAACTGAGCCATAACTATGAAGTGGAGTCACCAAAAAGGTTCGGCCTCTAGTAGAGTTTCCATATAGATGATTACAACCAAAACGTGCCCAAAATTTACCTATCATCAAAGTTGGGTCTGTGTCATCTCGTAGGGAAGTTGAGCTTCGGTTTCCTCTCCCTGGCAATGGCACCAGTTATGTTATCACTCCATGAAACTCTCCTAGGTTGCAGCTTGGAGATCCCTAGTAACATATAATATTCAATATTTTTCTCTAAACTATTAGAATGAATGATGGTTTGGATCAAGCAAGATAACCATTTCAACTCTGTTTTTACTCAAGACATGCATGAACACCCTCAACTTTACAAGGCTTTAGACCACTAATGCTCAATAGTTTGTAGATTTAATAAATAGATGGATAATACCGACTATACCAGCAGATGTATACAGAAACACATATGAATGGCCAGCTACAGGAAGTAAAAGAAGCTTGCAAATCTAATTTATCAACACGGAGATAAGATGACAATTATCTGACATTAGAAACAGAAGAAACATGAACAACCTATTCAATTGAAAATCCAATTTATCAATGTAGACATAAGATGACAGTTATCTGGCATTAGAATAGAAGAAATCATCAATAGACTATCCAAGTGCAAGCTTAGAATAGAAAATAAATGGATATTGAACATGTAACAACAAAAGAAGCTTATATTTGCTAGAATGAAGATGAGAACCTTGAGGAGCAATGCCTCCACAGTCTCCAGAAGCTTAACCCTTGTTACATTTAACTCTCAGCCATTTATCGGCCCTTTACAATGCTCCTGAGCTGTCAAAGGCTTGGAGTGTTTTAATCTATCCTCTCTATCCCCTTAACTATTTGATGCCCTAATTAGGCAAGCATGGGCTCAGATGTTTCTTCTTCTGATAGCAGAATAACTGCATTCTGTTAGTTTGCTACACTGTCTGGGAGCTCTCTCATGCCAAACATGCCCCATAATAACTTCTATTGTTTTGGATGAGCTATGGTATCTACTCCATGATATTTCCATTTCAGGATACATCGTGCTATAATGCTCCATGATCACTTTCTGGCCTCTATCTCCCGAAAACTATTTCTCGGGCTCTGCTAGGTGATGGAATGGGTTGCCTTTTGAAATCATTACAATTGATAACCATGACTTTTTTCTGTTTAATACAGAAAATGCTACAACAATGAGAAATCCCACCCATCTCTATTCATTTCGGACTTTCAAATGTCCTTAAACATGGCGTATTTGTCTATTGGGTCCACCCTCTGGGTCGCTATCGAAAATCGCAAGTGGCCTGGTCCCTTGCTTCCCTTTTTATTTGGAATATGTTTGAAAACACTGAAAATACATGAAAAATTGGCTTTAGCAGACTTGACAAAATTATATATTTTCATTCCCGAACCCTTTCGGGTCCAGGTCTTATCGCATCGGTGCTACCCCAAGGCTCCCCTTGTATTTCATCAAATAACGAAGCTATGCAAAATACATTTAAAAATGGCTTTCTGCGGATCTCAAATTTTATACAATATCATGTATATAACCATTGAGTCCAATTAATCGCACCTTCATGAAACTCCAGTGTGACATCGTGATGCAACTATTCGCAATCACATATCACTCATGCCCCAAGCCCATAAGCGCTCTTCGTAATCTCCGATAGTGAAACCCTGATGTAACGCGAGCCATTGATCTGCGTGCTTGATCGATGGTCCATGTTGAGTCGCCAATCGACATCGCTAGTTCCCCATGGTCTACGCTGATTGCTACTACCTGCCTATGCCAATTGCAACTGTCGATCAGATCCGTCGATTGTGACCCACTAATCAGATCTAGATCGTTGATCAGCTAGATTGGACGACTGTTGTGCTTTATACTATTTATGGCTGCGATACATGGTTTTTCATGGTTTTCTCTGGTTTTTTCCTCCCAATAGTGCTTTTCCACTCTTCTAAGGGCTTTTGGCATGCGATTGTTTCGATCTTTGGATGATCCTTTAAGAAAATTTTGAAGACTTCGGGAGTGTTTTGAGCATATTTGGATCCATTTTTGGGCCATTTTCCAGCAAGGTTAATAGCTCAAAGAAATTTTTATTGACAGTTAATTTCTATTTTTATTATTTAAACCCTTTCATATCTTTTAAGAAGAGGTCCTCAATTTGCATAAAACTTGACTTGAGAAGTTACATTTTTGTACTTTTGAATATATTTTTATCAGTAGTGTATCAATGTTCTACATTTTTGTGAAGGAACTTTTTCAAGGCCTGTACTTTTGTATCTCCTAGAATTTTTCTCAAATAAAAAAGTGGAATTAGAGTGTTATTTGCGTTGGAAAGACTCAAATACATGCGGTATTTCTATCACTATTCTTTTGCCTTATTTCATTATGTGATGAAACATTCCTTTTAAAGATGTTATTGTTGATATATGTATGCTCTTCAAATAATTCTTTGTCATGTCATTTCTAAAGATTTAGAGTTGTTATACTTTAAAGATATATGTCAGCGATATACATTGTTATGAATGCGATATGTTTGATTTATAATTACTTTGTTTAATTTCTTAAACAAAGTAATCATTATCTATGAATGCACCTTTCTATCGATAAGTAATTCATCTATAAGATTATTTGTCCGTTAGAAATAATCAGAAATCGCATTGTTAATACTTTACTCGGGTTAGATAAGTATATTTGTATATTTTTGAGTTATAGGTTAAAGCACTTATCATCCTTATTATGCATTATAAAACAATCATCTTTCAAACCAATTATTATATGGGAAACTGGTCCCATAATATCTACTGAGAGCTACCACACCAAATGAAAAAGGAGTTGTACTAAGGTCTAGACCAAGTGGTTATCGTCAATGTTGGTACTAGGATTTTAGAGGCATCACCATTTTTGGCACTAGAAGGAGGGTCTGAACTATGAATGGTGAGTGAATCCAAATCCATAGGCCATTCTAAGAGTAAAACTACCTCACCATCTCCTCCAACTTCTACTTCGCATTCTAAATCACCTATTTTTAAGCGAGAAGTTGAAAAGGAAAATACAACACCCACTATTGAAAACTTAAACACACCTGACAATTCTCCTCCTGAACCCCCTGAAGTACAGTCCTTGATTCATAAACTTCTAGGGTTCTCGATATCTCAAGAAAAATATGAGTTATCCCAAGGTAGTGTGACTTCACAATATATTCCATCCCAGCCTCTTACTAGAGCACACAGTGAAAAGCTTGGTATTCCACCAACTGAGTTTCCTCTGCCAAGTTGAAAAAGAGCTAGGAAGACACTTGTAGGATTTCACAATGATACTCTTTCCTCATCATCATCCATTCCATCTAAACCATTGCAAATTCATCCATCTACTTCACAACTTCAAATCATAATCCAAAAGGGTACAGGTACTCCAACATCCTCTACCCAATCACTTTTAACTTCCTCCTCACCTTCTTTGACCATTAGTACAACAATGGCACAACCTCAACCAAGGCCATGGACCAATCCAGGAGCTGCCACAATGCTTGCACCCTTAAGTGAATATCAGCTCATCCAGAAAAATGGTTAGAAAAGTTTAATCCAGACATTGGCATACTAGTAGAAGAATATATAAATAATTTTATGTTATCAATAAAATTGAATGGGGTAACAGAAGAAGACGTTGTTGTTAGGCTATTTCCGTACACTCTATAAGGGGTAGCTAGATCGTGGTATTTTTCATTACCACCAGGATCCATCAATAGCTGGGATGTTTTTCAGGAGCAATTTTTAACTATGTTTGGAGACGATAGGTCCACAACAACTTTGATTAATGATCTCTCGAATCTGAAATCTAAATCAAAGGAACCCATCATAGACTTCAACTCCCGATTTAATAAACTATTGAATAAAATTCCTGCAACATCCAAGCCTAGTGAAGAAGTTCGAAGCGAATGGTATATCTCTACCTTTCCTTCAAACATAGCCATCTTCATTGATAGGGATACCAAACCCACATTAGCAGAAAATATGAAGGAAGCGATCACTATTGAAAATGTATCATTGCTTTGGAAAAGAAAAACACTCTTGAAGAAAGAAAATCCAAAAATGTTACTTTCAAAGATGATTAAAAAAAGAAAGAAGTTAAAGACCCATATGACATGGAAGGTTTACAAAAGGTTCTGGAAACTATGTCCAATGAAATGGTGGAATTAAAAAAGCAGGTAACTGAAACTTCTACTAAAAAACCATTAAAAACATTAGAAGAAATCAGGCAACTGACCCTAAACCACCTAATGCTATATCTAATGCAGAATCAGATCTAGAGGATGATGAAGATGAAGACACAATTTTAACATCAGAGGAAATAGAAGAAGATGAAACAATTGAATGTCATGGAATGTGGTACTTTCTCTTGCCCAACTCTGATAATGAAAATGAATAAGAAGCTCTCCCAATAAATACCATAAGTAAAAATATAGTAGATTCTATTCAAACAAATCCAAAGAAGAAAAATTCAGCCCTATTACAAAAGGCAAAGCTCCCATGAAGAAAACTCCAGTTGTGCCTACTCAAAATCAACCATGATCCTTTAATCCTCCATCATCATCTAAAATGTTAGTAGTTTATGATTCGATGGATTATAACATCGTGGAAGACATGAAGAAGTCTTGAGCAAATATTTCTTTACATGAATTTACGAAGCTCAAAAATCAACAAAAGTTGTTACTAAAAGAATTAAATGCGGTACCTTCTTCTCCTCTTCTAGCCAGTGTATTATCCAAGGCAACTAAAGTATCAAGTAAGCCACCATCGGATAAAGTAGATGCTACTGATGTTGTTTTGATCGGAGATAGGTCTAATTCTCATACTCCTCCTTTTCTCTTGACTTATGGGATCTATAATAGAAATCTGAAGAACTTCCTGATAGATTTAGGGGCTCCATTAAACATAATGTCAGCCTCAGTTTGCTCCAAATTAAACATTGAGCCCCAGAAATCTATAGTTCATATCATTAAATTAGATTTGACTAAATTGTAAGCTTTAGGAGATATTAACCCAGTTACTATTAGGTTATCGGCTAATCCTAGGGTACTTCAAAGAATTGATATATTGATTATTGACATCCATAAATTTTATGGTTTAATTCTAAGCAGGGATTGGTCTAAGAAACTCCACGATTATATTTCTATTGATTGGTCTCACATGTGGCTTCCCTATAAAGCGAAACCAAATCAAATCAAAATAGATTAGGAAAAACACATGACTCATATAGTAACAAAGTTTGAACAAGAAAACCAACCTGTAGCCTTCAATAACAACATTCTCAGAAATTACTCATCTGAGTCATTCTTTGGAAATTTTAATGCTCAACAATCACCTTTTCCTGTTAATAGTATCGCATCACAAGTTGAAAATTTCTCTCATATCGATACCTCAAGATGTGCTAGTATTGTTGATGAACTTGTAAATAAATCTGTAGATAAGTATTTATTTTGGTCTTCATATTTTGATGGATCAAAATCTAATGACGGTGCAGGAGTAGGGTGTGTTTTAGTTAGTCCAGAAGGGGAAAAAAATATGCTATCAAGTAGACTAGAATTTGAGTGTACCAATAACACTACAGAATATGAGGCATTGATTCAAGGGCTCTATAAAGCAATAGGCCTGAATATCCAATATTTGAAATTTTTTGGTGATTTCGGAATTGTCATCAAACAAGTAACAAATACTATACATTTTCTTTCAGGACATCTCAAACATTATCAATCGCTCGTTCAAGATTTCATAACTCATTTACTAGAATTCAACATTTCTCCTATTCCTAGATCTCAGAATGCAACAGCTGATTTATTGGCTAATGTTACTTCTAAGCTCCTTCCATCCGAGGGTTATAGTCTAGATAGGTTTTCAATTGAATTAATTTTTTGGCCATTTGTCCCAGACAATGTCACCAATTGGAGAGTACTTAATCATGATGAAGACATCTTAAATTTCTTGACTTCTGAAAAATCATATGATGATCAGATTATCGATGAAAGTGATCATGATCTTCAACTAAAACAAATACTAAATGAGAATTATATTCCTAAATCTATGGTCAAACTAGAATATCTCTATGATATCAAACATAGATTCAAAAAGGTCACTAATGCAAAACTTCAAAGTTCTACTTTAAGGTTTGAATTAGTAAATCTTGGCACTGAGGCCAAACCACAAAATGTCAATCTAGGACTTGAACTCACACTAGAAGAAGGTTTTTCTTTCATCAAATTATTAAACAAATAAAAAAAATGTTTTTTCTTGGAATTACAAAGATCTAAGAACTTATGATACTTTTGTCATTCAACACACAATTCCAATGATTTCTGATGAGAAACCTGTACAATGAAAGTTAAGGAAAATTCACCCAAATATTGAAAGTCAAATCAAATCAGAGTTGAATAAACTTCTAGAAGCTAAAATAGTTTTCCTGATCAGACATTCTAAATGGGTTTCAAACTTGGTACCTGTAAGGAAAAAGAATGGTGATATTAGGATTTGCATAGATTTTAGAAATCTCAGTAAGTCATGTCAAAATGATAATTTCCCATTACCAACAAAGGAATAGATACTTCAATTAGTAGCTAGTTCAGAGTTAATGTCATTTCTTGATGGTTTTTTAGGATACAATCAGATACTGGTGCATCCAAATGATAGACTAAAAACAACATTCAAAACTAAATGGAGAACATATAATTATCAGAAAATGCCTTTTGGTTTGATAAATGCCAGAGCTAGTTTCCAATGAGCCATGGATATAGACTTCAAAAGTTTGATCAATAGGTCAGTTTTTGTTTACTGAGATGACATAACTGTCTTTTCCAAGAAAAGGGCCAATCATTTACATGATTTAAAATAGATCTTTGAACGATGGAAAAGGTATGGGATTTCTCTAAATCCCAAAAAATCATTTTTTTCTCTTAATGAAGGAAAGATCTTAGGGTTTATTGTATCCAAAGATGGCATATATATTGACCCTCACAGGATAAAAAATATTTTTGATATTCCTTTGCCACATAACAAGAAATCAATGCAATCATTTTTAGGACATATAAATTTTGTAAAAAGATTTGTTCCTGATTTTTCTCATATGGTCTTGCCTTTACAAACTATGATTAAGAAAAATTTAATTTTCAAATGGGGACATAACGAAAAACAATCCTTTGACTCAATCAAATAGTCAATCATTAATCCTCCTACACTGAATACTCCCAAATTTTCTAATCCTTTTATTTTATATACTTTGGCCACTAAAACATCTTATGTTGTTGTTTTAACACAAATCAATGATCAGGAAGTAGGAGCACCTATATCCTTCTTTAGTTCCAATTTGTAGGGTGCTGAACTTAACTATTTGGAAGTAGAAAAACAAGATTTTGCTATGTTTAGATCTATCAAACGCTTTAGACCATTTCTCCTAAAAACACACACGAAATTAATAGTCCCATTCTTTGCAGTGAGCCAATTGTTGGTTCAAAGGGAAGTAGGAGAGAAAAGAACTAACTGGGTAACATCCTTACAAGAGTATGATATTGATATTAAACCAGCAAAAATTGTTAGAGGATGAGGTTTTTGCAGGTTATTAGCAGGAGCTTCAAATCTGAAAATGAAGATTCAGATAATATTCTTCAAGTGAACGAGATAAGTATCATAAATTCTGAATCTCAGTATGTTGATTTGATCTTTTATTTAAACATAGATATGCTCCCCTAGTTTTAGTTATAAAAACAAACGTGCTTTAAGATTAAAAGCAAAACACTTCGAAATCTTTGATGATATGTTATTTAGAAGAAATTATGATTCAATTTTATTAAGATGCCTTGAGAAACTGAAGCACAAAAGGTGTTGTAGGAATTACATGATGGTCCAGTAGGTGGACACTTTGGAGGAGATACTACAGCTCACAAGATCATACATGTTGGATATTATTGGCCCACTTTGTTTAAAGACGCCCATGATTATGTCAGGAAATGCAAGATATGCCAAACTACTAGTGGGAGACAAAGGAAACTAGCCTTTCCTTTACAACCAATAAACATTGAGGAACCATTTGAACAGTGGGATCTTGATATCATAGGAGATAGTGTTCCACAACACAAATACATCCTTATAGCCATGGACTATTTCACAAAGTGGGTAGAAGCAATTCCATTAAAGGTAGCCAATTCTAATGCAATCATTGAATTCACTGATCAATTAATCATTAGCAGGCTTGGTATACCTGATGCCCTTATTTTTGATAATGCATCTTATTTTTTTGGGAGTAGTGTATTGAATTTTCTCTTAAGAGAGGTTTTCAATTAAAATATTCTGCAAATTACTATCCTTAAGGTAATGGTTTAGCAGAGTCTAATAATAATCTCATTAATATTATTAAAAGAATTGTTGATCAAAATCAAACGAATTGGCATAGATCTTTAATATTTGCATTATGGGTAGATCACATAACTCAGAAGACCTCAATAAATACTTCTCCTTTTAACTTAGTATATGGGAAAGAGGTTGTAATACCTTCAAACTTAGCATACCCATCTCTAGCCCAAGTACAATTTATTGAAGAAAATCCTTCTTCCTCTTTTCAATTAAGATTTGATAAAATACTCAAATTGGAGGAAGAAAGAGAGAAGGCCAAAATCACTCATGCTAAACTTCAACAAGTCATTAAATATTATTTTGATGAAAGTTATACTGGCTCAAAAACATTACAAATTGGTGATCTCATGTTGAAATGGGATAAAGCACATGAAGACAAAGGTAAACATACTGAATTTCAAAACATGTGGCTTGGACAATTTCAAATCATTGAAAAGATACGCTCATCAACATGCATACTGCAAGATTTATCAGCAAAGACAAATTTTCTTCCTGTGAATGGACTTATCTTAAAGAAATTATTTTCTTAATGAGGTAACCCCTTCTTACCTGTATATATTCTTTATGCAAGTCTGATTGTTTTAGAAAATAATGTTGTAAATAGTCTTCCATTAGCCTTTTACTATTGAAAATCTCTTTGAGAGAATATTGTGAATACTTGCCTTCAATAGGTGGAGACTTTTAAGGAAATGGTTATAGTTTTGAAAAGTTGAATAAAACATAAAACTGTAAGAACCTCATTAAAGTTTGTAAAATCTTCCAAAACCTTGAAAATACTATAAATAATTCTAAGTTTTATAAATTTAAGAGAGGTTATTTGTAAAAAGTAAAGACTTTTCCAAACTTAGCATCCATAACTCTAAAAAATTGTCATCCATAAACTCCTAAGGAGAAAGTCATTCACCCTATCCACTAAGTTTATGATCTTTCACGGTGTAATTCTAGAATATGTCTGATAGAAAAGATAAGAGGTCTCATCATGAGCCTGCTTACCATGATCATAGGGAACTAATGAAACTAACATTACCAATGCTACATATCAAAATAGGGTAATGGCTTATAATCATAAGACAAGGGGTCTCATTACGAGCCAGCTTGTTCAGTTCAATTACAACCAGTGAATGGCATTGTTATAAGTTGGCTCCCAAACCAGGACAATGGCTTTTTATCTTAAAAAATTAAAATAATATAGAATCAAAAAATATATATGTAAACATATCTTTATGGATTTATCTTTTAAAAGTTATACTCTTAGATAGATGGGACAATGAATTATTGATGGTCAAAAGGTAACCCTGTTGAGACTATAGATGTTTGTTGGAAGCAGAGGCACTACCTGTGACAAAAGAGTAAATTTAAAAGATAAGTTGGAGGAGCCCCCTAATTTATCTTTATCAACGAATCAAAGCTTGAAGAAACCAATTTTTATTTTTTATTTTTAAGAGATTGTAAAAGAAATTGCAAAAAAAATAAAATTGTTATTTTATTTGGAGTTAATTTTTGTTTAGCTATTCTTAGATGGTTTTCTTTATCCTCAATTGTTTCCAAACTAAGAAAGTTTTCGATATTGCATTATTTTTCAGAGATAACTATTTCTCCCAGTGAATCGCCAATTGTTGTGCTATACAACAACCCTCCCCATTTCAAAATTTTTCATATATAACATTAATAAGAAATGGGTCCCCTTTAGAATATTAATAAAATCAATAAAACATTTGAAAATAATTATTTATAATAGGTCATATGAAAGTGTGCTTTTAGGGTAGATTAAAATCGCAATCACAATTTGAAAAAATTTTCAAGCCATGGAAGCTTAAGGAAATTCAATCTGATTTGATTCATAATAAAAACTTATCATAAAAAGCTTTATCAAAGGAAATCATTATTGTTGTGGAGGTAAATCCCCTCTGCAGACAGAGGCGATCCCACTAGCCTAAATGGGGTCTAGCAACAATCAAACAACGCTAACACGCAGGTTCCTAATTGCAAATTAAAGACTAATGATGAGGGCCTACCTCGAATCCAACACTAGTACTTGTAGAAGTGTCGTCGCTCTCTTTCTTTCACTCCGGCTGGTCACAATCCCCACGATCCTCGTGAACAGATACCTGCACATGCAAAGAATGACACAAATACAAGCATAAAATCCAAGAGATGCAAATATATATCAGTCAGAAAGGATATAACTCAAACATCCTTATAAAGACAATAAGAGTGGAACCATAATGATAGTCGTCTATTATTATTGATAAGCAAAGAAGAATACAACCATAGTTCTGATGTCAAATTCTCCTTTGGCTGGGTGATCAGCAACACATGCCTTGCAAAGCTTGTTGGGGATGGGGAACAAGCCTCTCTCTCCTTGGTTACTTGG
>APFE031288309.1:101169-112865 GCA_000404065.3 Pinus taeda | reverse complement strand
ATGATGAACATATTTAGCCCTTCCACTGTCAATCATGAAAGATGAAACCTATTGGTATAGGAACCTAACAATCACCTTGGCCCGATTCAGGGCATCAAACACCTTGCCTTTCTTGGCCATGCTTGGTATCCCCGACTTGTAGAAACTCACAAATGACCCCATCTATCACAACTTACTTTGGCTACCAATCCCGCATAAAATATTGACAGACATCCTGATGTTCATAGGGAAACAAGGGGAGTATCTGGGTACAGACATCACCACCTATCATCTATGGTGCGTTTCTAACTCTATGGTGGATGATAGTATCCAGCTACATCTCTTTCCCCACACCCTTACTGGCAACGCAGCCAAGTGGTATGTTGAGTTACCACGCACGTCAGTTAATACCTTTGGCACTTTAGTGATGAAATTCTTAAAGCACCTCCAACTACCCATCCGCTATGAAACTGGGATAGAAATCCTCACTTCATTACATCAAGACACTGCCACCCACATCTATGATTATATACATGAATGGAGACATAGGTAGAGGTTAGTCAAAAATCCCCTCCCAGATTATCTATTAGCGGATTGGTTCTGCAAGTCTCTACTCCCCCAAATTGCTAAATATGTCACCTTAGGTGGTGTGGTCACAGAAGACCAATCCATTCGTTGTTCCCAACACTTAGATCTGATATATTCGAAGTATGGCACTTTATACAATATCAATCCCAATGTCCCTCACAACTCCAATGCTCTCGCTACTCAACAACCTAGAGTGCACACTGATGGGATTATCGATGCAACCTCCAGGGCTGTTGTAAAACAACTCAATGGTCAAATTTCCTAGATGTCAGTTAACCCCTCTACAAATCGACTGCTCTTCCTACCACCACTATAAAATCTGTGCAATCTACACAAAAACCTGGTGGTAAGTACAAGAAGAATAAGAAAAAGACTTCTCCTTATGAAGAGTAGTCAACAAAGAAATACAACCCAAAGTAGAAGACTGTTGTGCCCTCTAACGATGGAAAGGATAAAACTGCCAGGTTCCATTGGAAAATCTGTGCCGAAGACCACATGACCTATCACTGTCTGCGTCTTCAGGAATGCACAAATTTCATTGCTAAAAAGGACACTGGCATGACCCCTGTTGTCCTAAATAATCCTTTCCCTACTCAGCAGCAACATGACCTTATTGCAAACCAACCCCAACCCCTACAAGGGGGCAATGGTGGTTCACAACATCCTTCAGCTGGTGAAGGACCATCTACTATTTACACCTTTGAAATGGTAGATCTATAAACCAGAGCCAAATCTTATGGAGCTCTACTTTCTCATGCAGAGGAACCCTCCTCAAGTCAAAACCCACCGCCACCTAATGATCTTCATATCAAAAGGCCGGTTGTTGATCTTGTGATTCACCCCCAAAAGGGGCACTTCATTGTACAACGCACAATACATCTGCACGTGCTACCCAAAACTACAGTATTATAGAAGATTTGGTGCAAGCGCCAGTGGCTATGTCAGTGCTGGAAGTATTACAAACCTATCCAAGACAAAGTAAAGCTCTACTTTCCGCAATTGGTGGTATCGACCCTTAGGATTCCATGCTTACAATTTTCAACAAGGAAAAATGTAAACCACCCCTTTTACACGAGCTTTCATTTCAGGTGCAAATATCCTCGAAAGGGTGAGGAATACATAGAATTATCATTGATGAAGGTACTTCAACCTGCGTCATGTCGACTTCATGTTGGATCGCTTTGGGTTCTCCAACCCTATCCCCGATCTCAAATTACCTTAAAGCTTTCAACGACCACATGTTCATCCCAAAAGGTTACCTAGCTAGCTACCCCATCACCTTGAATAGGAAAATAGTAATAGTGGACATCAAAGTTGTAGATAGAAATCTCGACTATAATCTATTGTTGGGTCGTAGTTGGACTTATGCCATGACTTCCATTATGTCTACTTTCTTTCACATCATCCTATTTCCATTGGATGGAAAGATAGTCATAGTGGACCAACTATCCTTTTGCACCCCTAATTATTCCTTGTTACCTAGCGACTTTGTACCCTTAGTGGGTGGTGTGCCTGACTCTTACATCAGTATTGATATCAATATATTGAAGGGCTCTTCCTTGATGGGTTATTTCCCTCTTCTGTTGCCAATGGTTCCATAGACGATTATTATGGTTTCTTCCATTCCTCACAAACCGACTGATCCTTGGATCCTACCAGACCCTTTAGACATGACACTTACAGAAAACAAATGTTTTTGTCACTAGGTGAATTGGCCTACCAGGCCAGTCAATCTGCATCGAAATCTCCATCACTTTGGTCACGACCAATGGTACCACCTCCCCTCCCATAACTGCTCCTTCTTTCGATATCCTTAATCAAGTCCTACCTATAGATGAAGCTATTAGAGAGATCATGTGTTTAGAAGAGATACCTTAGAAGGCCTCTCACCATCACATTTCAATATCTGATTTAGACATGATGCCTCTTCAAATCCTATCATTTGGCACACTTGAAATTGTTTCCTCACCTTATATGACTATCCAAAATTTGGACTCAGAAGGAAACAGGGGCAATATTTCAAAGACATTGCTCATTGATATTTCTGTCACGATAAGCATCATAGAAAACATCTAGGTTGGAGTGGATTGCAATCCTGAGGAAATTGCAAGCTTTTCCTACCTTTTTAAGGAATTCCGCAATGTATTCACTTGGTCTTAAGAGGAAATGCCCGTCATATATCTTTCTATCATCAAGCATGAGATCAAGATATATGACAATGCTAAACTTTTCCACCAATGGCTTCAACTAGTCCACGCCCACAAAACAACAGCCATCAAGATTGAGGTGCAAAAGTTGTTATGTGCTGGTTTCATCTATCCCGTTCCCTTAACAGAATGGGTTTCTAATCTAGTTCATGTCTATAAGAAACAAGGAATCATCTGAGTGTGTGTCGACTATCGAGAGTTGAATACCACATGTCCAAAGGATAATTATTTGACATTGTTCATCAACCAAATCATCGACAAATGTGCTGGTTGTGAATCATTCTCATTCATGCATGGTTTCTCAGGTTACAACCAAATTGCTATAAAACCAAAAGACCAACACAAAACCACCTTTGCTTTCCCATGGGGAATATTTTCCTATCGAAAACTCCCATTCAGTTTAAAGAATGCTAGAGCAACATTTCAAAGGGCCATGGACTATGCATTTCATGATATCAGACATATCATTCAATCTTACTTGGATGACCTTCCAGCCCATTCAAAGAAGTGAGCGCAACACCTAGATCATTTACTAGCTATCTTTCTTCAATGTCGGTTTTATAACATACGTCTGAATCCACATAAATACATTTTCTTTATCGAGTCTAGATGCTTACATGGATTCATTGTCTCCAAGTATGGGATTATGGTTGATCCTGATAAGGTAGAGGCAATTACTCAATTCCCCAAGCCACAATCCATTCTATAGCTCCAACGTTTTTAGAGGAAAGAAAACTTCTTACGACAGTTCATCATAAACTATGCTGAGTTGACAGGAGGCTTTATGTGTCTACTTAAGAAGGGAGTGTCATATCTATGGGATGATCAAGCTCAATGATCATTTGATGCCTTGAAAAAGGTGCTTATATTAGCCCCACTCCTTAGTGCTCCCAACTATGGGCACGACTTCTATACCTGGTAGCCTCACCATCTTGTCTAGGAATGGTCTTGGTTCAAACTCACGATGACCAGAGTGAGCATGTGATATACTATCTTTTGAAAGGCCTGGCTGGGCCTGAACTCAGATATTCACATGTGGAAAATTTGTCCTTGGCAGTTTTCTTTGCTGTTAACCGCTTCCGACATTACATACTGTTGCAACCGACTACTGTCATCACCTTGGAGAATCCCATGAGACACATTTTGTCTCATCAAGTAATTGGAGGGAAATATTCCAAATGGATTGTGATCCTCCAACAATTTGATTTGTTGTTCACTGCTACCAAGGTGAAAATTTCCCTAGTCTTCACCGAACTTTTGTCAGATCTTCCCAATGTCGATCCTAACTAGATAGCCCACGATCCTCTTCCAGATGAAGCTGTCTATCTTATCGACACTACTGACCCTTGGTATGGTGACATTCTTGTCTACCTCCAAGTGCAACATTTCTACCCTAAACTATCGTCATGTGACGATCATCGCATATACCAGCAAGCGTGGCACTATTTAGTGCTTAACAATATGTTATGTCACCATGGTGCTGATACAATTCTTCAATGTTGCCTCACTCATGAGGAGGTGGAACACATTTTAAATGAATGCCATGCTGGGGCATGTGGCAGTCATATTTTTGGCATATCTTCTCGTCAAAAAAAATTTCACGTAGGCTACTACTGGCAAACCTTGTTCAAAGATTGTATCAAGGCTATCTGGTAGTGCCATCCTTGTCAAGTGTTTACAAAGAAAAAGCGCACTCCTCCAGCCCTACTACACCTGGTTATCTCCGTTAGCCCCCTTTCCAAATGGGGGATAGTCTTTGTAACTTGCAACCCCACTTCCTCTGTAGGACACAACTATATTATCATAGTTGTGGACTATTTCATGAAATGGGTCAAAGCCCTTCCCACCTTTCGGGCCGATGGAGAAACCATGGTGCTATTCTTGTTTAATCAGGTCATTTTTCTCTTTGGTGTACCCCGCATGATCATTACAGGCCATGGTTCTCATTTTCCAAATCACATGATATCTGACTTAACATTGTTGTTCAGTTTTTGCTAGGATCAATCATCCTCCTACTACCCCCAAGCTAATGGTCAAGTAGAGGTCGTCAATGTCATCTTAAAAACCATGATCCATAGGTTAGTAGGGAATCATAAAACCCACTGGCATCAAATGTTATATCCTGCACTATGGGCATATCTAACTTCACTAAAAATGATTACAAGCTTCACACCTTTTCAACTAGCTTATGGCCTGGAAGTAGTTTTACCAATTGAGTTTTAGATTCCTTCCTTACAAATTTCCATTCAACTCTTGCTCGAAACCACTACTTAGGAAGAGCACCTATTATACCTAAATCAACTGGATGAAACCCATTGAGATGTTGAATCGGCACTCGAAGCCCACAAGCACCGGGTGAAAGCCCAATACGACAAAAAAGTCAACCCTCATTCTTACTAAGAGGGAGATTTTGTTTTAGTCTACGATAAAAAACATGACCTCTTGGGGGCAGGAACACTTCAACCCTTATGGCTCAATACATATGTCTTCAAGAAAGCCCTATGAAAAGTGGCATATGAACTTCAGGAATGGGAAGGAGTCCCACTTGCTGAGCCTCGAAATTGGCTCTATCTGAAAAAGTATTATGCCTAGTACTACACTAGGCATGTGCTTTGTAATTTTATGTATTTATAAGTTTTGATTCTTTTTTATGTGACTTAATTTTTTGGTATTTCTTGAAGTATTTGTCTCATAAATATTTCTCGTAATGCAGATGCCTTCACTACCCTTAGCATATGTAGGATACATGAAGGGTGCTAATCATCACACACAACACATTGCATCAGTTGTTTGCGTTATTTACACACCTGAGTCAGAATTGTTTTGTTCCAGGGGGAATCTTTCTTGGTACTGCCACCAACAATATTGTTGAGTACATGTCCGTAATTTCACTTCTCACTAAAGTGTCATGAAGGGATATCTCCAATCTGGTGGTCAGGTTAGACTCTCAACTTGTTGTTATGCAATTGACAAATCATTATCACGTTCATAATCCAATCTTGTTATGTAATTATTTAAGGGTGCAACTATTGAAACATCAATTTGAGGTTATCACATATGAACACATTCCTAGAGAATTTAATACAATTGTTGATTCATTGGAAAAATATGTGTTAGATTGGAATTTCTTTCATTTTCTATAGATACATGTATGAAAGTAAATCTTTACACAGTTAAAAATTTACAAAAACACTTAAAAAACATTTACATCATAAAAAATACCAATATTATAATATTATATATATATATTATATATATAGAGAGAGAGAGAGAGAGAGAGAGAGAGAGATCGAATCCAGTGTTTTACATCAAAATATTCCCAAAACTTGGGTGTTTTAAGTAAAAAATGGATACTAAACCTAGCTATAAACACCCACTGGCTAATAGAGCCTACTGCTCATGAAATGATAACACTGCTCTAGGTATCCTCTGAAGAGGAACCAGAAACCACTCAGTCACATCAACTGTGTGTCGTTGCATATAAGCAGGGATCTCCCTCATAGGAAAGGGGGCACACCCATGCTCAAGCCCTCCAGGTTCCTCAGAATCTAGCAAAGGCTTTCAACATCACCCCCTACCCTGTCAGGTAGTTGGCCTCCTCGCCTCAGTTGCCGAGGTTTGCCTCTAGGTCATATTGGTGCCACATCTGTGTCAAGCAAAAATCTTCATGTCAGTACTTTTTCACCCATACAATCAATAAAAACATAACATAAACATTCAAAAGCTTAAAAAAACTTTAAGTACTCTAAAAAATCATTCTTACCTTGAGACCCCCAATTTGTTCCAGGTGGAAAAATCAAGTTAGAGTTTCCGGTGAAGTCCATGCCCTCGTAGGCATAGTCATCAATCATCATAATCTAGCCACTAAGCCAATCGAAGAAATCGTCTTCGAAAAAATGTCGGATAAGTCCTCCTCATGTGCGAGGATCAATTAATGCCCATCGCCTCTTCTAGGCTCCCTCAGATTGAGGTGACCTAAGATCATCTGTGGGTGCATAACGGGTACCCTCTCAAGTATGAATGAGAAAATGAGAGTGCCATACCCAAAACTTTGTTGGGTTTGAGTCTTACATGTGGTAAACTCTGCCTTCAACTGATGAAGCACTACCTTGCACCGGTTGAATATCTGTGGCTGGACACATTGAACTACAAGCAATAATTGGACCTTTGTTGCAACGTGGGGGCTCTTCAACCCTGCCAAATGCACAATCATCCATAAAATGGATCTCATAGATCTGGATCTAATCCTCTCTATAGGGACTCTATTGCTGACGAGTCCACTCTCAAGGATGTAGTAAGCTAGAACCAACTCTAGGGTGCATCAAGGATTAGGCCTGCCCCTAGTCAGGTTTTCCTGTGCTCCTCTGCATGAAAAGCCAGTCAAGAAATATATATCATCTCAGTCAATGGCCAACTCATGATCCCCAATCCTGAACACCTACTTTTGTTCATCCCAGAACTGAATAATCCAGCTCAAAAGATCCTCCCGACCTTTCATCAAGTCCAACTGAGAATACTTCATCAATCCACAATAGCACAATGCAAGTATGCAAGTAGGATCACTTCACATCAGCAATTCTTGTCAGTCATAGGCCCGTTCTCTCCATAGACTAGTCATAATGGCTCAAAACCTGCACAAAACAACCCAAAAATCAGTGAAAATGGGGGAAATACTCATTAAATCACTACCTGGGGTTTTGGGGTGTGCCCTCATGCGCTAATGCCCCCTAGTGAGACACAGGGAGGATTAATTCCCTCCAGCAAGTCATAAATTACCTTTAACATTCCCTACAGGCCTGATAGTGGGCGTTAGGCACAATTAATCAACTAGGCCTCCCCAATTCTACAAAGAGTCAGCCCAAAATTTGATAAAAAAAGGCTAAATAATGCAAGATCAAGGTTTTGGCATCTACCTAGGACTACAATACATCTGAAGGTCACTCGGATCTCCCGCAATCGTCCGTGGAAAATCTGCTCCTCTTTAGCTCCAAAGCACACTCACAGCTCTCAAATGATGCAAATGGTGAAAGTGGAGGCTCAAGAATTACCTTATAGTCACTTGGGAGACATGAAATATCTTAATTGAAGTCATTAAAGTAGAAGTAGTCTATTTCCAATGATATTTATCATGTGCAATGACCCCATATTGGCAAAAATTGCTCATGTTTTGATGAAAGATTTTACAGGATTGATTGACAGAAACGACCATGTTCGATTCTCTATGACCGCATTCTTTTGTGGGATGTTTTCTCGCTCTAAAAACTGAAAAATCCTCGAGTTTTTCATCGTCGGGCTCGTTTCGAAGCTCACTAAACTAAAAAAGATCGACTCAACATTCCCTTTTGGACTTTTTTCTCACTCATAAAATTGGAAAAACCCTGAGTTCCTTCTTCATGTTCGTTAAAAAAATATGAAGAAGCTCTGAGCATTAAATTGAAAAAACCCTGATTTTTCATCATTGGGCTTGTTAAACATCTACAACAACGATATGAGTGCTTTCTTTTTGGGACTATTTCGAGCTCCTAAATAAAAAAATCCCCAAGTTTTTCCCTTCTTCGGGCTCGTTAAATATATGAAGAAGGAATAAGCAGTTCTTTTACCTCTTTTTCCTCGCTCACTAAACTGAAAAATATACCTCAAGTTTTCTTCATTTTACTCGTTAAAATTCGATGAAGGTATTGAGTTTGTCATCGCGTGACTCATTAAATTTTCATGACAAATATCAAGTTTACTCCATCTCCTCATACTCATAAAAAAATGAGGAAAACATCTATTGATAATAGGTTTCTCTTTATCTGGACTCAGTAGATTAACTTACAAAAAAGGAACCGTTTCGAGTATACTATTAAACCTTTGTCACACCCAGTTAAAACCTATGACAAAGGGACCACCATGGAGTCATTCTTTACGATCTTTTCAAACCCTTGAAATATGAAAATACCACCAAGTTGTCTTGTCTAGACTCATTAAATTAAATATATGAGGAATAGAGTTGCTCATTTTACGATCCTTTTTAGACTCTTAAAACATGAAAAGGTCAATGATTTTGCCTATCTGGACTCATTAAACTAATCAGATAGGCAATAGAGTCACTCTTTTTATGGTCCTTTTTAGACTCTTAAAACATGAAAAGATCGACGAGTTTACCGTTTGGACTCACTAAACTAATCAGATGGGGAAAGTGGATAATACAATTTCATTATGTTTCATATTTTGAAAGAGTTCTTTGGCAGCACTCACTCCCTTGAACTAATCAGATGGGGAAAGTGGACAATACAATTGCATTATGTTTCGTATTTTGAAAGAGTTTTTTGGCAGCACTCACTCCCTTGAACATGGCACTCCCTCAAATAAACCTTCCTTGTGACGACCTCTCAATATGAATCTTACCATCCTATGAGTTTAGCCTATATACCACGATGTTCTTAGATCTCTGTATCCTAACACTGTTTGGTGTTCATGAGTCTAGTGCTACATGGTTAAAACCGTTGTCGTGCCTTCTATTGTTCAAGGGAAAAACTTTATCTTTTGTTTCCTCCATCAAACCATTAAGCATATCCTACCATCATGCCCTCTGTCACTTTGAGCCAATGCTCAAAAGATTCCTCAAAAAACAATCATTCTTGTCCCATTTCGTGTCAACTGATGTAGGACACCTTATTGCCCACCTTTCGACAGGTCTCTTCCTATCAACTTCAACACTCTATCTAGGAAGAAGACCCATAAACAATTTAGTGCCTTGGTACTTATAGACATCAGTGGCAGGTCACCTTGTGTTTGATCAAGGGTTTTCATTATTGGCTCCTAGTTGAATGATTCTATGAGTGTTCAACAACAAAAACATTTTTTGCACACATTAGATTGTACTGTGCATCTTGGAGATGATCACCATTATCAATGGTCATCCTCGTGTCTATTAATAGTCTCCATTGTTGATTGGTAATCAGATGATTTTGTGCATGTTCGACATCAATGCCTATATTCACATGTATTGATCTATGTTGTTGTGGTGAAGTGAAAATCAAGACCTTGGGTAGAGGCTTGCATCACTCGGCCTTGTTTCCTCTCCAAAGTTGTGGTTATTGTTTTTTGGAGACAACTTATTAGAATGATCCTATTATGACACATGTTGCACATTGTGCTTATTGGTGGCTAGCACTGTCATATCTCTTTTATGAGAAAATCACTCTGACATAGCTACTGAGCGTGGGAATTGACAACTTTGGACATGATTTAAGTTGTTTTATATATATGTGTTGTATCGAGTTTCTCATACCTCCCAAAGCTCCGATCCTCTCTCTCTCTCTTTTCCAAAGAAAAGGAAAGTTAAATATAAAGTATTTTGGCCATCGTCGCAGCCTATGATCTCACACTTTAGGGGGCATCTGTTATACAAGAAAATGACCTCCTCATTAGCTCAAAGAACAAAGACATGATGACTAAAGGACTGACCAAGTTCATGGGCCTAGTTGTCAAGCTAACGCTACCTAAACACTAGCAAAATTCTTTATAAAGCTTCCTAGCAATGTTAAGGGTGTGTTAGTGCCTAAAGTAACTATGCTTGTTACCTTGGGAAGAGCATTAGTGAACCCTAATGAGTTCTATGGGTCAAGGAAATGATTTGACTGAGAAAATATCCCTAGATTCTCTCCTATGTCAGCTCATAAAAGTAGGGAAACATCAGAACTCGACCTTTTTGGGGGAATTACTAATTCCTAATGGAGTATGAAAACGAGAAAGAGCACAAAGGCATGGAAACATCATTTCTTTTTCCTAATGGAACTCATGAAGGACTTGGCAACCCTAACCTCACATGCTATATATGCAAGGCTAGGGCCATTATGAAAAAGGTCAAACTATTTGAAAGGATTGCCTATTTGACTGTCGAGCAGAGTCTCAGACTAAGGCATTAGAAGAGGTTAAGAAGGGAGAGAGAGAGAGAGGAGATGGAGGGGTAAGGGAAGGTTGATGCAACTGATGGTTGTAATCACTCTTTCTACATCAATATAGAACTGTAATTGTGTTGTCCACTTTGAGATGTTGATAGTATGACTTGTTTGTATGTATATTCATTGAATGCCATTAGCATGAGTGGCTTAGATATATGAAACTACATATCTTTATATGTGCATGCATTTTTTATCAAGGTTTTATGCTATGATATTACGCTTGTCTTTTCTATGTGCAGGTTTTGATCTAGAGCCAGCTTAGGGGTCTTCTGCATAGCTACATTGTGCTCTCCAGTGACACCACACTAAGACTCGAGGTAATAATTCCTTCTCGCTTTGATATTCATTTGTTAAACATAGATATGCATGTATCTTTGTGATAGCTGCAACTAATCTGACAGTCTGCCAAGGATCCCTAGAAGATCCTTGAGGGTTTATACATCACCAAACACCCATGCATTAATCCCTATATCAATGTGAAGAAGTGTGAACATCGACTTAGGTCCATATGAAAATATGAAGAAAGCGTATCTTGTTACAACATTTAAGGATATAACACTAACATGGTACATGAAGTATTCGAGCAATCATAACAAACCATTTTCAGACATTAAAATTATGCTAATAAAATAATTCAAGAAGATGAAGTCAAGGTAGCAGTGTATCACAAAGCTAAAATAAATCAAAGAAAAGCTTATTGAGTTTATGTGGGAATTTTATCAAAGATTCAAGATACTATTGGATCAAGTGAGCTTCGAAATAGCTCCAAAACAACATAAAAAGTGGTTTATAGTTGCGCTTGATCCAGGTGGATGTTGGTGGCCACCTAACTATCCCATTTGGACCCCTGCAACTGTCTCTTTCACTTTTTCAGTTTCCATAATTGTAGCACAATTTACTATTTTTAGCAGTTTTTTCGGGTCCTGAACTTCCGGAGCCGTTTTGAGGCCCTAAACGACGTTTTTTTGGAAAT
>APFE031288309.1:43762-101149 GCA_000404065.3 Pinus taeda | reverse complement strand
TTTCATCTTCTAGGGTTAGGTTTTGGAATGTGAAGGGTTTTCCATTGTTTCTCAACAATAAATAGGCCTTTGAGCCTCATTGTAACATAGTTCAGAATAGTTTAGAGGCATGTAGCCACCACATCTTTTCTCAGAGATAAGCTACCATCGCCCTAGCTGGTTTATTTTCAACTCTGTTTGTAAGCATATTTTAGTGTTTTCCATTAATGAAATGAAGTATTATTTCTGCTGCATCTTTGTGTACATGGTTATCTCTGTATTTTTTTGTGTTCCTATTTAAATTCAGATAAGCGCTCCTTTCACATATGAGGTTTCCTTTGTCACAATAGAAGATAGAAGCTTGGGACGAAGCCTTAGAACTTGTGATGAAGTTAGAAGCCTCGCCGATAGAGGATACAAATGTAGGTATGCAACAGATCTAGAGTCAACTAGAAATTTTGACTCTATAGATACAAGATATGAAGAAAAGTAAAGAATTTTGAGAAGAAATATGTTGTGCTAAGTGTAAAGGAGAAGGTGATTCTAAGGAACAATTTCCTCTCTTCAGAAACTACATGGATAGTGGAGCATCGAATCCTTTGAATCTCAGATCCAAATTATGGTGCGAGATATGTAAAACTACGGGTGAATATTGCATTGAAGAATATTATCTGTTGCAAAATTATGTGCAAACTCCAAGGAACTTGTATTGCAAGTTTTGTAAATCAATGGGACACATTGAAAACAATTGTTGAGCTTATGAACTAATGATGGATCAAAGTGTTGATGCATATAAGATTCAAGTGAAAGAACGTGGACATGAGGAACATTGAAAACATAATGGATGAGGTGGTTATCAAGGTTGAGGTCAATTTGGTGGTCGAGGTGTTGGCGCTGGTTGAGGACGAGGATAGATTATCTACTACAACTATGGAAAGGCAGGATACTTCAAGAGAGACTATCAAAATACCACCATGACATGTAAGTATTGCAAATATTTTGATCATGTAATTGAAGAGTGTCCAATCTTTATGGAAAAAATGCAAGAAATGAGGAACCAACAATTGACACAAAACATACAAATGATGACTACAGAACCAAGGACCAATGAAACTCACATAAATATTGTAATAAGAAGTGAAGACGTGGTTGGGAATGATAAATCATATGGGAAGAAGGAAGTTGAAGCTACATGGATAAGAAAGACTACTGAAAATGTCCCTATGTTTGATATTCAAAAGGAAAAATAGTTCTTTATGGAAGAAAAGTGAAGCTTTATGGATACAAGAACTTCAATGCCTAGCACATAGCAGAATGATAAGCATAGTTGTGATCTATCATATTTGACACAAGGCCAAGCTCTGACAATACAAGAACAAGGTCCAATATATTAGGTAGATACATTAAAATATTTTCTTCAAACTTGTATAAAATTGTTGCAAGATCAAATAGCTATAGAAGGACTTCAGGAATTGATAAATTCCTACACATCTAAAGAAGTATCATGCAAGGAGATGCATGAAGTTAAAAATTTACATAGACAAAAGAGAAATTGAAAATAAATGAGGCTTAGTGCACAAATAGGAGAATATGACATGGACCAAGTTATTTTAGATCTGGGATCTAAAGATAATGTTGTGAGAAAGAAAACATGGAAATTAATGGGTAAACCAAAGTTGTAATGGTCACCTATTCAGCTAAGAATAGCGAACCAACAAAATATTTTTCCTCTAGGAGGATTATTAGGAATTACAATGGACATCGAAGGGGTGCACAGTACTACTGATTTTGAATGGATAGAAATTGTGATGACAGTAACCCCTATCTTACACTACTTGGATTGGATTGGAAATTTGATAACATGGTTATAATAAACTTAAAGAAGAGGCAAATGATATTTGAAAGCAACAATAGGAGAGTCGTTGTTCCATTAGATCCATCAGAAGGAGCAAGGTATATTGAACCAGTTAAAGAAGCGTACAACGCAACAGACATAGACAACATTTATCAAATAACAGGCAAAGGACAAGAATGGATTAATCCCACTGTAGATGGAAAATTGGGCTGGAAACAAGATAGTTCATGCACTTCATACTGAGATGAATAATTGGAAAATTGGAAAAACATGTTACATGAAGTATCTATAAGGCGATGTGCAAAAATTTCTAAAGAATCTCGATGTATGACAGCTGAAGTATGTGACTTAACTTTTTATGATGGTTTGGGTAATATAAATTATTTACTTGAAGAATATGAAGAACAAGTACCAAAGTGTCAAATATTGTTAGCTCTAGATCTAGCATTTAAAGCTACTCCTACTAGATGGTGGTGTACACATAAGGAGAATATAGGAACTTGACAAGAATGTCAAAGGTTGATATGGGTAAGGATTGGTAAGGCATATACAGAATTGGTAGATCAATATTATGGTCAAACTGAGCCTAGAGAGCACATCCAACTTTATATGACAACATGGAAGGATATTCCCCAAGAGGAATGGGTGCATGAGTTCATCCATACATTGGAGACAATTCCTCAAAATTGGTTCTTGGAAACAAAACTTTGACATGGTATTGCGAGTTGGGTAGAGATAGTTTATGGATTTATATTGACATTTAGCTTCGAATATGATTTTCCATATATAGATTCAACCCTTCATATGGTTAAAAAGAAGATTTTTGAGAATGAAATTCCACTCACTTGGCATCCTGATTGGGTTGCGCAACTACATAATGTACTAGAATGCAACAACATCACTACAGAAGAAGATGAAGGCCCTCACAATATTGACATAGTAGAATCTAAACCTTGTAGTGAAGTGAATGGGCCTGAATAAGAAATGCCTGATATAACAAAGCCATTAAAGACAAGGAAGGTGAATATAGGGTCATAAGATGAGCTAAATTTTGCAATGATAGGAGATTACTGGGATGAAGAAATAGTCAACAAAGTGATAGATCTTTTCCATGAATACCCAGATTTATTCCCCACTAAGTTCTCAGATATGAAAGACATAGTAGGAGACTTTGGAGTTATGAAGATTCCTTTAAAGCCTGATGTGAAGTTTGTCAAGAAAAGACCCTACAGATGGACTTCAAATTATGAGGAGAAAGTAAAAGAAGGGTTAGATAAAATGATAGCAGCAGGGATCATTGAACTTGTGGAGGAACCAGAGTGGGTAAGTCCTAGGGTATTCCAAGAAAAGAAGGCTAAAGGATAAATGAGGATTTGTGTGGATCTAAGGAATTTAAATGATGCATGTGTGCATGATCCGTTCCCTACACCCTTTACAGATGAATTGCTGGATAATGTAGGTGGACCTGATGCCTACTCATTCATAGATGTATTTTTAGGATACCATCAAATCAGAATTGCACCAAAAGATCAACATAAGAGTACCTTCGCTATAGAATGGGGATTTGTTGATAATGCTAGACCTGCCAACATGCCAAGGGGATCTTCCCTTAAGAAGTACCAATTAGGCCTTAGACCATTTGGTGTAGGAGTCATAGTAGTGGGTCATAAGGTAATGCCTTGACCGCAATGTCGCATAGAGGCAAGTAAGATAACTCTGTCAGTAGCAAGGGTGTGACTGATGCAGTGAGTCAAGGAAGGTGAATGAGATGTTCTAACACATGGGGGGTGAGATGAATGCGCCCCTCAATACCCTATAGTAGTACTCAACTAAAAAGGGAATGCACGAGTGAAGATGCATCACAAGATGGAAAGTAGATCAATTGACAATCCAAAGTGATGGTTAAACCAACAACTCATCTGCAAAAACATTCATATAATTGCATACGAAGTAGTTCATACACAAATAAGTAAGTTAAACAACATATATTTCTAAGCAACTGGAGTAGTCCAACTACAATAAGAACATATGCATGAAAATGTGTTGGCTCTTATTATATAAAGATGTGTAAGTCCCCATCATATAATACATCCATGTAAACCTGCTAGCCCCAACATTGAAGCGTTACAGCCACATCCACTTGCTCCTCCAAAGAGATGTACCAACTCTATGTAGTGGATAAGCCAAGGCATGTTATAATACTATCCAAGCTTTCTTCAAGATAGCATTATCAAAAGCCTGGCTGACCAAAAGCCTTTACAATGAGTTATGAGGGACTATTTATAGCAAAGGGTGGGGTGACCATTGACATTCCCCTTTATGACTGTTCAACTACCCTCATGACTCATCACCTACTCTATGACTGTTACATTCACTATTAACACTTGATTTACACTTGAAATGACTCAAGATTACAATGCACATGTACCCATGTGAACACAATGGCTTGAGCAAGCCAAACTAGACATCACTCTGACTTAGACAACTATAGATGTCCAACTGCTCAACATTCTCATGATGATCAATAGTACCATATTGATGCCAAGCTCTGTAGACTTTAATCTTGTCTGTGCATTTCATGGTGACATCCATCTGGAAACTGACTTTCGCCTCCATAATATCTGGGTACACTACTTAGGCTCCTTTGTCCAATTCGTCTGAAAGCATGTGCATCATCATATTCAATGTGTCTCCACCAGCAACATACTTGTGCATGATGTTTTCACTAATAGGCAAGTCTGGGCTGGTGGCAATGTGCATCAACTCGTCAACGTATGATTCAAGCTCTAGTCCGACTTGCTTCTTGGTCTTCACCTAGATGAGAGTCCCAAGTGATGGGATCACATGTGTGTGCACCACAACATCCATGCTCTTGAATACTCATGTGTGGGAGGAATGTATGCTAGCGATGAATTATGGGAGGTCCTCATAATTCTGGATCTAACTCCTGATGAATGAGTTCAGCTCAACTGCATTAACCCTCATCATCTTCGGTAAGTGAAGTGGGGCTCCCTTATACTTCATCATCCATGTTTGCATGTCATCAACAGCAGCATGTATGTTCTTCAAGATGCGTGCTCTCCTAGCACATCACCAATCCCATCTATTGATATGGATGACTTCCTTGTGCACAGTACCAAAATTGGAGTACAATGCTTGCATAATCGTGTCAAGGGATAATACTTAATCTAGTATTACCTTCTTCAACTTAGCACAGGAGGACATTGTCATCAAGTCTCCTCCTTTCTTGGCCACCTATAGTTCCTTCACCATTCGCTCATTCTCAGCTATAAGAAAATGAACACTTGAGCTAGTGGCTTCGACATACACTCTGGTTACATCAACCAAAGAAGTTGTATGTTTGCGCACATCAGTCATGATTACCCGTTCTTCAACTTGCGCAAGGGATGTTTGATCCTCCACAGTTGACACTCTACGAGACTACATAACCCTATGTTGGGATTCATAAAATGAGATGTTGTGCATCTCTTCTTCTGGTTCATCACCAAGGATCTCAGTTCCTCCTTGGTCATCCAAGACTTGCTACTCTTCTAGATGCATTGAAGCGGGTGAATCAACCTCTTTGTGGTGCAGCATGAGGTTGGTGTCCTATTCCAACTCCTACTACTCCATGTTTGCATCCAACTATTGAAGTGCTTGTTCTATCTCATGACAAAAGTCTTGCCCCTGCGATGGCTCGCCCTATTTGCATGATGCCAACTGTTTAGATGAATCAACTACTTGTATGGGTGCTGCTTCATCTATTGGCACATGTTGCGCCCCCTATTGTAGCTGCTTTTGTTGTGCTTCCTTCTCATGTTTGTGTAGCTCTTGTTCCTTTCAGATTTGCTCTCTCATCTCATGAAACTCCTTATCTTCTTCTTCCATCCCATTCTTATCCTTCTACCTTCATGCAATTCACTTGTCATGCTATTGCCTCTTCACCTCTATAGCCATATCTACTTTCTCTACAAGTGGATATGCTCGAAAATTGCAATTTTGATCCTCCTCCATGTGATCAAGAATCTTCCTCTTCCCTTTTTCATGCACTGGTATGCTTGGCTCTATTGCCACTGTTGCTACTGTTGTTATTGCTGGTGCTATCCATGATGTTGCTTCACGCTACTTTGCTAACCACTCCACAACAAATCCGATCGTTTCACTGGGTGTGGAGAAACTATAGCAATATCTCCATGGGTCCTCCTCAGCCCAATGAAATGCCTCGTAGATCTAGTTGAACTGAACTCTTGTATAGTGATCCTCCACCATGCAATGTGGGTCATATGGATTATAGCTTCAGAGGTTGAATGGAATGGAAGAGTGGGCCAAGGTGTCTTCTTCTTCCGCTGTAGTCTAGCTATCAATCCTACCAAAATGTGATAGGCTACCTCCTGCATGACAAGTACGTCCAAGGAAAACTTTGGTAGAACATGCGGAGGCTTCTCCACACTGAACATTTGGATGAAAATGTCAGACGGTGAGGCATACCAATCTACAATACCGATCAATTCCTCCATTGCTTCCTTTGACATGCAGGGTGGATCTTGTTCGAATATCATCTTGTACAAAGGGATGAAACAATGATCGGACAACCATGTGATTACTCCTTTGAAGCTACATTCAGACAACAACCCAAAATATGTGTTCACAGCAGTCTCCATCGGTGACCATGCCCACTCCAAGTGTGGGAACGCATGTCAGGGACAAACTGCATCTAGGATGTAGGAGCACATGTCAATCTCTGCATGCATACCTCCGACTGACTGTCAAGCCTTCGTGACTTGCTCCATTAGCTGATGAGCCAGTATGCCAGAACAATTACATGGTTTTCCTTATCTAGCCACATGGTCTAGTGCAACCACCCAACTCCATGGGAAGGTTTTCGTGCTTTCTTGGCCATAAAGTCGACAAGAAAATATGATCAAGTATTGGTATGCCTTCCTCAGTATCTTCGTCTAGTAGACCTGGTGGGGTGTCATCCTGAAATGAGCTGACTCCTTTACCTAATCATTTAGAATGTCTCTAAAGTTAGCACTGTTGTTGGGTAAGCTCAATGGAGTCTCCATGACAGTCACGAGGATTGACATATGATACGTCTCATCATAATCCTATTCCCAGAAGGTCACAAGCTTCGTCCCACTGACACTGCTCAAGGTAATTGTCTCAGGATCAATATGAGAGACAATCTAGTGTATCATGTCCGTGCATGAGAACATGGGATATCTGCATGAAATCCCATACAATCCATACTTTTGAATGTTCACATACACTTGACGGTCTTGGAGGTGTTCCCCAAAAGTTCTTGCAAATATTTCATTAACTTCTTGTCACTTTAGTTTGATGTCCTTGTCTAGATACAACTTTGTATCTTCATAAATTGGCAGACTAGAGGACATTTGCTCAGCTGCTACTCCAGCTGCATTTCCATCAGTTTCCTAGGATCCTATTCTCTTGGAAGCCATTGAGATAGATGAACATTTGAAATATTTGGAGATAGGCAACATGCATGGAAAGAAATTTATCATCTAATATAAAGAAGATTCTAGGAATGACACAACACATACCTAGGAAATTGATGATCAAGATTGCACAATTTCTTCTGGGATGTTGGGTGACTGGCTACCAAAAATATGTAAAAGGTAGTTTGGGTTGTTTGGGAGGTAGGACTAGCTACTGGATACTGGGATTGTGCATTCACAATTCTAGCGGGGAAGGACTACAGGCTCAAGCACTGATTTGTGCAATTTCCTGGACCAACAGTCTCTATCGTCTAGAAATGTGCAAAACATTCCTAGAGGCCAGTGCTAGGAAAAAATGGGCATTTCTATAGAGGAAGGCAGAGCCTTTCTTCCTCAGATTGTGCAATGCAATCTGAGTGAGGTAGAGTTTCGGCCAAGGTTGGCCCAACTCGTCGATGGGAAACTGAAAGAAAATAAGACAGTGAATGCATGGCGACAATAAGTGATAGAAAAAGTGATTGAAAATGCATGCAAAACATGAATGAAAGATTCAGCAAATAAAGCAACATGCATGTGGGTGAAGCAGTTCGTCGGTTGGGCGAACGTTCGTGAAAAACAGTTTCATGCATGCGACAATGGTGAGATAGCAACAAAAACTGAAACAGAGCTAGGGCAAGCTAGTATACATGTAAACAACAACAAGTGTTCAAATAAATCAAGCAAACAACACTCAAATGAGCAAATACACAAAAGGTGAGATAAATGCTAAAAAGACAAGTTGAGGCCACTTACTCGGGAATAGCCGAGCCAATGTGTCGAAAAGTCCTGTATATGCTATGGGACATTAGAGCTCCAAGATCAATGTGAAAGAATGAGCTCTAATGCATCAAATAAATAAGTTTGGGCTCATGACGCACATGCCACAAAGCTAGGAAAAAGCGACACTTCGAGGGAAACTTCTAAAACAACTTGGCATGTAACCTTTGGCTGCTAAAAATAGCTCCCTGAATCATGGGATGCCTTTTCATGTTTCCTTTTGCTATCCTAGGAAGAACCAACCATGCATGCATGCAATTCAAGTTTCCTAGGTCCCGCGTGGAACTAGTCAACCAGACTGCTCATGCATGCAATTGCTCAACTACTTGAGAAAAGTGTGCATTTATGGCTAGGAGTTGGGCTGACATCCCAGAAGGTTTGTGCAATTTCTGGGTAGAGAAGCTGATTACTACCCAGGTTTGCGCAAATTTTGGGTTGAGTAGTCCTGTTGGGGAAATTTCCACAAATTATGTTGGGAGTGTTGGCTAGCAGAATTGCACAATTCTGGAGCCCAACAAGCTGCGAGATAGAATTGAGCAATTTCTCGAGGGAAGGCTAGTTTCCATTTAGAAATGTACAATTTTCTTGGGGAAGCTACTTAGCCTGCAGCTGGACCAAGTCCGAGTGAACAACCTATGAGGGAAGTGGATCAAGATATGATTGATAGGCTGCCTTTGTGCATTAAAAACACTAAAGCTTATGTACTTGATGAAGCAAGACAAAGTGTTGTGTAAGGTTGGTATGAAGGCTCCAAAATGTGGTAAGGAAAAATTTTGGAGGGTGGTTGTAGCCGCTACAACACTTGGTGATATACTGGTAGAACTCTGGCTCTCTGAATCGAACTTGTTCATGAAAAGCAAGTCTAACACCTCCAAAAGTATTGTTAAGTTCTCAGGTCATCTTGGTTTCACATTGGATTAATTGTAATATGTAGCATATTCCAAGCTCTTGTTTGATTGACACGCATTCCAAGATAAGGCAACACAGTTGTTTTGATTGGGGTTGATGGGTGTATAGGTGCACAAGCAGTATAGTCGTCAGAGTCTTAGTTTCATCTCTGGTGTTGCTCAATTGACAACAGGCCTAGATAGTACCCTGGTGGAGTCACATAGGAACACAAGCATAGCTCCACTACCAGCAAGCTTGGTTAGTACCTCGGCAGAGTTACTTACATCACTTCCCTACATAGGAAACCTTTCTCTTCATTCACATTATTCATTTTTCATTTTGAATTTTTTGACTTTTCATTTTTGTTGTTGTTTCATTTGTCATTTTTTTTAACTGTGCGTAGCACTTATCCATTTTAGAGGCAGAACAGGGATCCCGAATTATTGAGAGTAGAAGAGGTTGTTCCAATAGAGAAGTAGTTTACTATATCTCTGACGTGTCTATTAAGGTTTTTCCCCTAACTTTACTCTACTTGACTGAGCTGGAAAGGGCTAACCTAAAAACAACCGACTAGAGAAGGTGACACTAGTTAGGCGCAAGCATTGTATTTTCACCAAGGTTCACTTTTAACATTACATATTTTCCTTTGACGCATCATGGACTAAAAGTAACAAGCTCTTCATACATAGGAAAGATGACAGGTAACCAAGTAGTGATAGCTATACAAGCCCTCTTGTACTTCACCCAGCTCATTTCAAGAGTCATACATGGTTTCATGCAAAACTATCCTATGAATGAAGCAAACAAAATAAAACACATCAAAGAAAAGCAAAAGCTGAAGCAAAAGTGAAAGCAAAGAAAGTAAGCAAAACAAGCAAGCAGACACACAAGCAAACAAGCAGGCAAGCAAACTAACTGAAAGAAAACACTACTCCTACTCCTACACTAATGGTACATGGGATTGATCACGTGAAGTGATATTTCCAATGCAACCACCGATGCATTGATAGACCCATGTTAGTGAAGGCTTGGTCTACGAGCAACCCATTTTTGCGAACCAACAATCAAAATAGATATAACAATGAAGAAAACGACACTTCATGTCTGACAGTGCCCATAGGACATAAGTGAATGCAAGTGCATGACTAGTAGTCTGTGGACTTATCATGGTGTTGTGTGACATTGTGTGCAACTTTGAAGCATAAGAACACCCTTGAGTGAGACATGCAAGCAAACAAAAGAAATAAAGATAACTTGCGTCTTACACATGTGCTTGCAATGTAAGATTCCTCCTATGCATGAGCGGCTGGATCGTGTGGTTTGAGTGGAGGAGATGTGATCTATGTGTGATATGGATCTTCAATGTATACAGATGAGTGATGAGGAGCCTTGCGTGATTGAACATTTTCTTGATCGAAAGTGAGACTAAACCCAAGAGAGTGAGGACCTGACATAACCATCATCTCGAGCTGAAGTGCCTCGACAATCTTGGGTGTTTCAACTTCATCATCAGGTAGATCGTCATAAACTGGTGGCTTCGAAAGATAAATTGTGATAGAGTCATGATGGTGATAAAATATGGAAACAAATGAATCACAACCGCCACTATCATAAAAATCAATGAATTCATCGGCATCCTCATGATTAGATGAATCAAATAGAGGGGTAGATGAGAAGTGAACAAACTCATCCTTTGTGTTTTCGGAAAATACAAATGAAATATCAAGTGGCTTTTCGATGAATAGCTTATCCTCTCCATTGTCGAATGACGGGCCAACATCTGGTGAGTCCTGCGAGTGATCAACGATGGGTGCATCTGTGGATGAAGACACTCATGAAAAATCATGGATGACAGGTTCATCAAAGTTGTTAGGAAAGAATGGAGGGGGCTCATATGGAAGGGAGTCATCCTTCATCGAGTGATGATGCTCAAGATACCACTCATAATCTTCATTACTGACAATGCATGTTGGTTGTGCAACACCAGCTTCGTTAATGGATTGTTCCTCAATCACAACAAGTGAAGAGTTTGGAATGGATGAACACAAGACAAAATCATCTGGAGGAACACCCGAGTGTGAAGACAGGGGTCATAGAATAGAAAGCATATAAGAAGTCAAAGGACTCACAAACAAATCTACATGAAAATTGAGTGAATTGATGTTGGGAGAGTGTGAAATCTGAACAATTTTGTGAGCATTATCTTTAACAGCACTTGGAAGTTGTGGAGTTGTTGAATGAGAGGGAGGTGAATAGTCAGTTGAGACAGTGATCACATCCACATGATATTGCAAAGCTTCATCAATGAAGAATATTGAGCAAGGCTTGATCTCAAACTTCCTCTTTGGATGGGCATATTTCTTAAGGCAATACTTGAACATGTCCCAAAGATAAGAAAATTTCATCTGGCTCCTCAGAGCTTGAAATTGCAAATCATGGAAGCATTGCCAAAAATCAATAACTGATTCATGCAGAGCCTTCCGTTGCTATAACAATTTTCGGTCACGATGGTTCGGATCAAAATGATAGAACGTGTCTTGAATAAGATCACAAAAGTGCTTAAGTGAGTTCATGTTGTCAGTTGGTAGGCTCAGAAATCATCTACGTAGAGATTCACACAGTTTGTGTGCAAGAAACAATATGTCCTATTCATCAAAACACCCATCTTCCTCATGAAGCATGGAAATAAAGCCATATAATTACTAAGTTTAGGCCACTTCATCTTGAACATCATAAGTGAAAGTGGACAAGAGATCAAAAAATTTCACCATGATGGAGACATCTTCACGATTCAAAAAACACCACAGGGGAAGAAGAGTGCAAGAATCCATAAAAGGTATGTAAAGGTTCAAAACTGGATGAGAGGACATAGCTTGTCATTTGGCCCTCTTTCTAGTGCCAGAAATGTTGACGGTGCTAGACCCGCTAACATGTCAAGGGGATCTCCTTGGTAAGAAGTCCCAATTAGACCTTAGACCATTTGGTGTAGGAGTCCTAGAAGTTGGTCGTAAGGTAATGCCTTGACCGTGATGTCGCACAGAGGCAAGTAAGATAACTTTGTCAGTAGCAAGGTTGTGACTACTGCAGTCAGTCAAGGAAGGTGAATGAGAGATTCTAACACATGGAGGGTGAGATGAGTGCACCCCTTAGCAACCTGTAGCAGTACTCAACTGAGAAGGGAATGAACAAGCGAAGATGCATCATAATATGGAAAGAAGATCACTTGATAATCCAAAATGATGGTTAAACCAATAACACATCTATAACAAGATTCATATAATTCCATACAAAGTAGTTCATACACAAATATGTAAGTTGAACAACATATATTGCTAAGAAGCCGGAGGATCCAACTACAATAACAACATATGCATGAAAATGTGGTACCTCTTATTATATAAAGAAGTGTAAGTCCCAATCATACAATACATCCATGTCAACCTGCTAGCCCCAATAGTGAAGCGTTATAGTCACATCCGCCTACTCCTCCAAAGAGATGTACTAGCTCCATGCAGTGGAGAAGCCAAGGCGCATTACAATACTGTCCAAGATTTCTTCAAGATAGCCCTATCAGAAGCTTGGCTAATGAAAAGCCTTTAAAATGAGTTATGAAGGACTATTTATAGCAAAGGGTGGGGTGGCTCTTGAAATTCCCCTTTGTGACTGCTCAACTATCGTCATGACTCTTCACCTACTCTATCACTGTTACATTCACTATTGACACTTGAAATGACTCAACATTACAATGCACATGTACCCATGTCAACGCAATGGCTTGATCAAGCCAAACTAGACATCACTCTGACTTAGACAACTCTCGAAGTCCAACTTCTCAACATCCTCATGCTGATGAATAGTGACATATTGTACCAAGCTCTGTAGTCTCTGATAGTGTCCATGTGTTCCAAGGTGACATCCTTCTGGAACCTGACCTTCACCTCCATAGCAACTGGGTACACTGCTCAGCCTCCTCTATCCAACTCGTCTAAAATTATGTACATCATTATCTTCAATGTGGCTGGACCAAAAACAGACTTGTGCATGATCTCTGCACTGATAGGGAAGTCTGGGCTATTGGTGATGCACATCAACTCGTCGAAGTATGAGTTAAGCTCTAGTCAGACCTGCTTCTTCGTCTTCACCTGGGTGAGAGTCCCAAGTGATGGCATCGCATGTGTGTGCATCACAACATCCATGTCATTGAATACTCGTGTGTGGGAAGCCTGTATGCTAGTGAGGAGTTGCGGTTCTGACTCCAGATGTGTGCCTTCAGCTCAACTGCATTGACCCTCATCATCTTAGGCAAGTGAAGTTGGGCTCCCTTGTACTCCATCGTCCATGTTTGCATGTCATCAAAAACATCATGTATGTTCGTCAAGATGTGTGCTCTCCCAGCACATCCCTGCTGCCATCTGTTGAGATGCACAATTGCCTTATGCATAGTACCAAACTTGGAGTACCATGCTTGCATAATTTTGTTAAGGGACGGTACTTCATCTAGTATTTCCTTCTTTAGTTCAGCTCAAACAAACATTGTCACCAAGTCTCCTCCTTGCTTTGACACCTGTAGTTCCTTCTCCATTCGCACATTCTCAGCTATAGAAAAATGAACACTTGAGCTAGTTTCCTTGAGCTAGTTTCTTCGGCATACGCTCTTGTTGCATCGGCCAAAGTAGCTAGATGTTTGCGCACATCAGTCATGATCACTCATTCTTAAACTTGCACAGGGGATGTTTGATCCTCTAAAGCTGACACTCTAGGAGACTGCACAACTCTATGTTGGGATTCATTAGACTAGATGTTGTGCATCTCTTCTTCCAACTGATCACCAAGGATCTTAGTGCCTCTTTGGTCATCTGATACTTACTACTCTTTTGGATGCATTGAAGTGGGTGAGTCAAACTCTCTGTGGTGAGGCATGAGGTTGGCGTCATATTCCAACTCCTGCTACTCCATGTCTGCATCCAACTATTGAAGTCCTATTCTATCTCATGAGAAAAGTCTTTCCCTTACAATGGTTCACCCTATTCGTTTGATGCAAACTGTTCAAATGAATGAACTACTTGTACGAGCACTACTTTATCTGTTTGCACATGTTGCACCCCCTACTGTATCTACTGTTGCTATGCTTCCTTCTCTTTTTTGTGCAGCTCTTGTTCCTTTCAGAGTTTCTCTCTCAGCTCATACAATTCCATCTCTTCTTCTTCCATCCTCTTCTTATCCTTCTCCCTTCACACGATCCTCTTATCACGCTGCTGCCTTTTCGCCTCTATAGCCATAGATGCTTTCTCTACAAGTGTATCTACTCAAAACTTTCATCTTTGCCCTTCCTCCATGTGATCGACAATCTTCCTCTTCCCTTTGTCAGGCATTGGTATGCTTAGCTCTATTGGCACTATTGCCACTACTGCTACTACTGGTGCTCTCCATGATGCTGCTTCGCTAACCACTCCACAATGAATTTGACTGGTTCATTAGGTCTGGAGAAACTGTAGAAATATCTCCATTGGTCCTCCTCAGCCCAATGAAATGCCCCATAGATCTAGTTGAACTAACTCCCATGCAGTGATTCTTCACCATGCAATGTGGGTCAAACAAATTGTAGTTTCGAAGGTCAAACATATACTTCTTCATCTGTTTTGCTTCAATCCTCTTTCTTGATACTTTGGATCTCATGTAACCTAGTCCCCAATGGAAGAGTGGGCCAAGGTGCCTTCTCCTTCCACTGCAGTCTAGCTGTCAATCCTACCGAGATGTGATAGGCTAATTCCTGCATGACAAGTACATCCAAGGCAAACTTTGGCAGGACATGTGGAGGCTTCTCAACATTGAACATTCAGATGAAAGTGTCGGATGGTGAGGCATACCAATCTACAATACCTACCAATGCCTCCATTACTTCCTTTGACATGTAGGGTGGATCTTGTTCGAATATCATATTGTACAAAGGGAAAACAAAATGATCGAAAATCCATTTGATTATTCCTTTGAAGCTAAATTTGGACAACAGCTTGAAATATGTGTTCACAGTAGTCTTCACCTGTGACCATGCCCACTCCAAGCCAGGGAACTCATGTTGGGCACAGACTGCATCTACGATGTAGGCAAACATGTAAATCTCTGCATGCATACCTCTGGGTGTCTATCGAGCATTCGTGACTTGCTCCTTCAGTTGATGAGGTAGTATATCGAACTTGTTACATGGTTTTCCTTCTTTAGCCACTTAGTCCAGTGCAACTGCCCAACTCTGTGGGAAGGTTTCTATGCTTTCTTGGCCATAAAGTCGATAACCAAATATGATCAAGTATTGGTACGCCTTCCTCAGTGTCATTGTCTTGTAGACCTGGTCGAGTGTTATCCTGAAATGAGCTTGCTCCTTCACCCAATCCTTCAGAATGTCTCTGGAGTTAGAACTACTTTTGGGTAAGATGAATGGAGTCTCCATTATAGTCACGAGCTTTGGCATCTAATATACCTCATCATATTCCTGTTCCCAAAAGGTCGCAAGCTTCATCCCACTGACACTGCTTAAGGTCATCATCTCGGGATTAGTGTAAGAGATGATCTAGTGTATCATGTATGTGCATGGGAACATGGGATATATACATGCAATCCAGTAAAAGTCAGACTTGTGAATGTTCATGTACACCTGACGGTCTTCGAGGTGTTCCTTGAAAGTGCCTGAAAATGTTTTATTGACTTCTTGCCATTTCAGTTTCATACCCTTGTCTATATACAACTTTGTATCTTCATAGATCGGTAGACTAGAGGACATTTACCCAGTTGTTGCTCCAGCTACATTTCCATCAGTGTTCTAAGATCCTTTCCTCTTGGAAGCCATTGAGATAGCTGAACACCTAAAAGATATGGAGACAAGCAACATGCATGGCAATAAATCTATCAGCGAAAACAAAGCAAATTTCGGGAATGACACAACACATAACTGGGAAACTGATGAGTAGTATTATGCAATTTCTTCTGGAATGTTGGGTGAATAACTACCAAAACTTTGCAAAAGGTAGTCTGGGTTGTCTGGAAGGTAGAACTGTCTACTGGATTTGCTCAATGCATGATCTAGACTGATTGTTGGTTGCTAGGATTGTGCAATACACAATTTTAGATAGGAAGGATTGCAAGCCTAGGGACTGATTTGCATAATTTCCTGGGCCAGTAGTCACTGTCCTCCAAAAATTCATAAAGCAGTCCTAGAGGCCAATGCTGGGAAGAAAATGCACAATTATAGAGAGTAAGGTAGAGCCTTCCTTCCCGAGATTGTGCAATGTAGTCTTAGTGAGGCAGAGTCTGGGGCAAGGTTGGCTCGACTCGTCGACGGGAAACTAAAATCAAATAAGACAGTGAATGCATTGGAACACTAAGTGATAGTAGAAGTGATGGACAATGCATGCAAAACATGAATGAAAGATTCAACAAATAGATCAACATGCATGTGGGTGAAGCAATTCGCCAGTTGGGCAAACGTTTGTGCAAAACAGTTTCATGTTTGTGAAAACAGTGAGATAGCAACAAAAACTGAAATAGAGCTAGGGCGAGCTACTATACATGTAAATGACAACAAGTGTTCAAATAAATCAAGCAAACAACATTCACACAAGCGAATATACAAAAAAGCAATAGAAATGCTGAAAAGGATAAGTTGAGGCCACTTACCTGTGAATAGCTAAGCCGAATGTGTCAAAGAGTCCTGGATGTGTTGTGGGATGTCAAAGATCTAAGATCAATGTGAAATAATGAGATTTGATGCTTCAAGTAAATACATTTGCACTCACGATGTGCATGCCACAAACTAGGAAAAACCAACACTTGGAAGGAAACTTCTAAAACAACTTTGCATGTAACCTCCGACTACTAAAAATAGCTCCCTGAATCATGGGATTCCTTTGCATTCTTCTTTTTGCTATTCCAGGAAGAACCAACCATGCATTCATGCAAGTCAAGTTTCCTCGGTCCTAGGTGGAACTGGTCAACTAGACTACTCATGCATGAAGCTCCTCAACAACTTGAGAAAAATGCCCATTTCTAGCTGGGAGCTACGTTGAAATCCCAGAAGGTTTGCGCAATTTCTAGGTACAACAACTGACTGCTCCCCAGATTTGTGCATATTCTAGGTTGAGCAGCCCTTCTTGGGAAATTTGCGCAATTTTTTTTGGGAGTGTTGGCTGGAAAAATTGCGCAATTGTGGAGCCCAATACATTGCCAGACAAAATTGCGCAATTTCTCGAGGGAAGGTTGGTTTCCCTCCAAAAATGAAAAATTTTCTTGGGGAAGCTACTCAGCCTGCAGATGGACCAATTCTAGGTGAATAGCCTATGAGGGAAGTGGATGAATCTATGATCGACAGGCTATCTTTGTGCATGAAAAACATTGAAGCTTGTGTACTTGATAAAGCAAGACAAAGTGCTATATAAGGTTGTTCGGGAGGCTCAAAAAAATACTAAGGAAAAATTTTGGAGGGTGGTTGTAGCTGCTACAACACTTGGTGACACACTAGTAGAACTCTAGCATAGACCTTGTTCGTGGAAATCAAGTCTAACACCTCTGAAAGTATTGTTCAGTTCTCAGCTCATCCTGGATTCACACTAGCTTGATTGTAAGATATAGCAGTTTCCAAGCTCTTAGTTGATTGACACACATTCCAAGCCAAGGAAACATAGTTGTTTCGATTGGGGTTGAGGGGTATATAGGTGCACAAGTAGTATAGTTGTCAGAGTCTTAGTTTCATCTCTGGTGTTGCTCCACTACCAGCAAGCCTGGACAGTACCTGTTAGCTCTGCTACATGTTGCTGATTTTCAAAGTGTGGAAGTAAGCTCGGTCCTTGGTTTCTTGCTCTAAAGAGTTCTGCATTGGTTATCTTCCTCCTTCTCCTTCACCTCACTTACTCTCTTTCACCCGGCTACCTCCATTTTTCCCCTTCACTCTGCCTATACTCCCATAGCCCTCGCTATCTTTGTTTTCCTCCAAAAACTTTTCATAAGTTCTTTTCCATCACAATAGTCATTTTCTCCTTTCCTTCCTCCCTCATTCTCCCTTCGTCAGTCTTAAAAAATAGTTAATCCATTTATCAGGTTTGAGTCTAATCACTATCGCAAATCCCATGTGCATAAGGCTACGCCCCTTGACTTCCACCAATGCGATATTGCGATGCGATATGATCGCAACCATTGATCGCTACACCCAATCCAACGGTCCCTGCCGCAAATAACCTACCCAACTGCTTCCACACCATCCAATCTACTCTGTTGTGAACATACGACATTCACACCTCCCACACCCATAAGATACCCACACGTTAGCTCGCGGGGAAAGTGGTTTTGGTCCCATCACATTTGCCATGTGTCGTCGTCTGAATGGGATCGTGCACCTTTGTACGATTACCACTCGACCTCCGAAAGCGATGTGATAGATACCACTTACTGCTCAAGCCCGCTCTCCCCACTCATTATCTCCCGAGCTACTCTTCCGCCCGATGGCCATCGGATCTGTCTGCCCGCGATCTAATGGCTCACGTGTGTTCATTCCCATTTTCTCCTGATTTCTCCCACCGAGTCATATCCGTCGTTCATTTGTGTGATCTAATGGCTGATATGTGTTCTCGTCATACTCATGCCTCTGCCATATTGTCCGCGTCCATAGCCTGTACCATGCTTTCGAAGGACAAAGGTAATCTGTTCGCCTGTACCCAGCGCATTTCATCTCCAACAACCGCATTCAAGAAATGGAATGGACGAGAAGTGGAAAGGACCAGCCCTGAGTAGATCATATCATTTATCAGTTATGGAGCATTCTTTCATACGAATTCCACCTGCTCGAGAAGTACAACAGAGTATCTGAGAATATCATTTTTGCTCACTGAAGCAACAGATTGCACCAGAGACTCCATCAGAGAGTTAAAGCAGTTGGTGGTCAAGTATGACCCCTCCATGCATAGAACAACATAACATATTTGTAATCAAACTCTATATATACCCAGAAAACAGATGTAATCGAGGGAATGGTTGATGATTGTTGTTTGATGTAAGGTTCAACTTCTGGAGACTATAACTACTTTGATACTTGCAGCGTCTGGTCTTCATTTTCAGCTAATACAAGCTTCTTTTGTTGTTAATTTCTCACTTTCCACTTCTATTCTATTCTAGGCTATGCCTATTATGCATTTTTTCATGTGCTCTTAATATTTAGCATTAGAGGGGTTGCCATCCCACCTCTGTGTTGAAGCCTAGTATGTATCATTGAATGCGTTATGTAGGTTTCTGTTTACTTAGTGCCAGAGAGCTGTCATCCTATCTGTGCATTACGAAATAGATTTGAAGACCTCTTTACTGGTTGCAGTTGGCCATCACAGGGTCCTCTGCATCTACTAGTGTGGTCAGTATTCTCCATACTCACGTAATCCTCAAACTGTGAGTAATTGGTGGTCTAAAGCCTTATAGTCTGGGGGTGTTCACCCATGTCTAGAGTTAAGCATAGTAGAAGTGGTTATCTGGCTTGAACAAGCATCATTCCTTCCATTCACCCATTTCCCACAATATGTTGAGTTTGTAATGTTCCTGAGCATCTCCGAGATACAACCTAGGAGAGTTTCTTGGGGTGAAAACATTAAATGGCACCGTTGCTGGGGGAGAGGGGATTGAAGCTCAGTTTCCCTGGGAGACGACACAGTTCCAAACTTTGATGATAGATAAGGTTTGGACACATTTCTAGTTGTAATCATCTATCTGGCGACTCTATTGGAGAACCAACCTAGTGGCAACTCCACGTCACAGTCCTGGCTTAGTTTGTGACGCATACTCGAAGAAATCCTTAGAAATCACCAGCTGATCCAATGCCTGACCCTGAAAATATTGTCAAGTTGAAGAAAATATCAGAAAAGGAGCATCAGGATTAGGTAAGCCTGAGAAATCTTATGTGTCTCTGCAAGAGAAGGTTATATTTGAAAATATACAGATTGAAGATCTAGAGCCTAGCATTGCTAGTGAAATATCACCTTTAGAGATTCATAAAGCTCCTTGTACATTTAGTTCCCCTTTGGATCTTGGTCCAAAGAAAGCATCCCATACAGTCCATAAGATGAGAGCATATAAAGAGGGGATGAATTATGAGCCATCTCTACCTAATAAGCTCAAATGCCACAAACTGTTTGAGGTAGATGATCAAATAAATACAATTTTGTAGATCTTTGATGAACTGGCTGATAGGTCGGCAAACAGAAGGGGGAACAATTTTGGTGGTCCAGTAAATGGGCAGTTTTTGAAGATTTATGCTATTTAAGGTTTTTGAGCCTTAATGATTGTAAGCATGTTCTTTTACAAGTTTTAACGTAGACTTAATTAGACTCCATGCCCAATGGAACACTAGGCAAATGTTTTTTAAGCTTGTTTTGTATGAAGGCATTGGTCTGCAGTTCTTGAGACCTCACAGGGAGGATCTCATCCCCAGAAGGAGCTAGTGTTAGCTCTACTACATGATTTTCAAAGTGTGGAAGTAAGCTCAGTCCTTGGTTTCTTGCTCAGAAGAGGCCTGCACTAGTTATCGTCCTCCTTCTCCTTCACCTCATTTACTCCCTTTCACCTCGCTACCTCCCTTTTTCCCCTTCACTCTGCCTATACTCCCTTTCCTCCAAAAAATTTTCATAAGCCCTTTTCTGTCACAACAGTCATGTTCTCCTTTCCTTCTTCCCTCATTGTCCCTTCGTCAGTCTTAAAAAACAGTTAATCCCTTTATCGGGTCTGAGTCTAATTGCTATCGCAAGTCATATGTGCATAAGGCTATGCCCCTTGAATTCTGCCAATGCGATATTGTGATGCGATCTGATCACAACCATTGATCGTTACACCGAATCCAACGGTCCTTGCCACAAATAACCTACCCAACTGCTTCCGCACCATCCAATCTACTATGCCGTGATTGGACGACATTCGCACCTCCCGCGCCCATAAGTTTCCCATGCGTTAGCTCGTGGGGAAAGTGGTTTTGGTCTAGTCACATCTGCCACGTGTCATCGTCTGAATGGGATCGCGTAATTACCACCCGACCTTCGAAAGTGGTGCGATAGATACCACTTACCGCTCAAGCCCACCCTCCTCGCTTGTTATCTCCTGAGCTACTCTTCCACCCGATGGCCATCAGATCTGTCTGCCCGCAATCTGATGGTTCATGTGTGTTCACTCTGTTTGCTCCTGATTTCTCCCGCTGAGTCATATCCGTCATTCATCTGCACAATCGAACGACTGATTTGTGTTCCCGTCATACTCATGCCTCTGCCATACTATCCGCGTCCATAGCCTATACCATGCTTCTGAAGGACAAAGGTAACCTGTTTGCCTGTACCCGACACATTTCATATCCAATAACCTGCATTCAAGAAATGGAATGGCCGAGAAGAAGAAAGGACCAGCCTTGACCAGATCACAACATTTATCAGATAGTACCCTAGTGGAGTCACATAGGAACATGAGCATGGCTCCACTCCCAATGAGCCTAGTTAGTACCCTGATGGAGTTACTTGCATCACCTCCCTACATAGAAAGCCTTTCTCTTCTTTCACCTTATTCATTTTTCACTTTGAATTTTTTGACTTCTCATTTTTTTTCATTTTTAATTTTTTTTAACTATGTGTAGCACTTATCCATTTTACAGGTGGAAGAGGGATCTTGACTTATTGAGAGTAGAAAAGGTTGTTCCAGCAGAGAAGTAGTTTATTGTATCTATGACATGCCTGTTAAATTTTTCCCCCTCACCTTACTCTACTTGGCTAATATGACAAGGGTTAACAAAAAAACAACTGACTAGAAGAGGTGACACTAGTTAGCGCACAAGTGTTGTGTTTTCACCAAATTTCACTTTGAACAATACGTAATTTCCTTCAATGTATCATGAACTAAAAATAACAATCTCTTCATACAGAGGCAAGATGACAGATAACCAAGTAGCGATAGTTGTACAAGCTCTCTTATACTTCACCCAACTTGTTTCAAGAGTCATACATGGTTTCATGAAAAACTAACCTATGAAGGAAACAAACAAACTAAAAAACATCAAATAAAAGAAAAATTAGAAGCAAAAGTGAAATAAAAGCAAGTAAGAAAACAAGCAAGAAGACAAACAATCAAACAAAGTGAATAAGCAAACATGCATGCAAGCAAGCTGACTGAAAGAAAATATTACTCATACTCCTACATTAATGGTGCATGGGCCTGATCATGTGAAGTGATATTTCCAATGCAGCCACTGGTGCATTGGTAGACTCATATTGGTGAAGACTTGGTCCGTGAGCAACCCATTTGTTCAAACCAGCAAGCAAGAAAGATATAAGAATGAAGAAAACCACACTTCGTGTCTAACAGTGCCCACAGGACATAAGTGAGTGCAAGTGCATGACGAGCAACCTGTGGACTTATCATGGTGTTCTGTGACACTATGTGAAACTTCGAAGCATAAGCAGACTCTTGACTGAGACATGCAAGCAAACAAAAGAAACAAATATAACTTGCATCATACACGTGTGCTTGTAATATAAGATTCCTACAATGCATGAGCGATTGGATCGTGTGGTTCGAGTGGAGGAGATGTGATCTATGTGTGAGATGGATCTTCAATGTATATAGATGGTTGATGAGGAGCCTTGGGTGATTGAAAATTTTCCTGATCAGAAGTGAGACTAACGCCAAGAGAGCAAGGACTTGACATAAGCATCAGCTCGGGCTAAAGTGCCTCGACAGTCTTGGGTGTTTCAACTTCATCATTAGGTAGATCATCATAAACCGATGGCTTTGAAAGATCAACTGCGATAGAATCATGATCATGATCAAATATGGAAACAAACGGATCATGACCGCCACGATCAGAAAAATCAATGAATTCATCGACATCCTCATGGTTAGATGAATCAAATAGTGGGGTAGATGAGAAGCGAACAAACTCATCCTCTATCTTTCTAGAAAAGACAGATGAAAGATCAAGTGGATTATCAATGAATAACTTATCCTCTCCATTGTCGAATGATGGGCCAACATCCAATGAGTCCCGTGAGTGATCAACAATGGGTGCATCCATGGATGAAGACACACATGTAAAATCATTGATGACTAGTTCATCAAAGATTTTGTGAAAGAAAGGAGGGGGCTCAAATGGAAGGGAGTCATCCTCTGCCGAGTGTTGATGTTCAAGCTCCCACTAATATTCTTCATGAATGATAATGCATGTTGGTTTTGCAACACCAACTCCATCAATGGATTGTTCCTCGTTCACAACAAGTGAAGAGATCGGAATGGACGAACACAATACAACATCATTTGGAGGAACACCCAAGCGTGAAGACAGAGGTCATAGAACATAATGCATATGAGAACTCAAAGGAATCGCAACCAAACGCGAAAATTGAGTGAAATGATGTTGGGAGAATGTGAAAACTAAACAATTGTGTGAGCATGATCTTCAACATCACTTGATAGTGGTGGAGTTGTTGAACAAGAGGGAGAAGGACAATCAATTAAGACAGTGACCGCATCCACATGAGATTGTGTAGCTTCATCAATGAAGAATGTTGAGCAAGGCTTGAGATCAAACTTCCTCTTGGGACAGGCAGATTTCTTAGGGCAGTACTTGAACCGGTTCCAAAGATAAGCAAATTTCATCTGGATACTCGGAGATTGAAACTGTAAGTCAGAGAAGCGCTGCCAAAAATCAATAACCAATTCATGCGGAGCCTTCCATTGCTATAAAAGTTTTTGGTCAAGATGTTCTAGATCAAAATGATAGAAAGTGTTTTCAATAAGATCAGAGAAGTGCTCAAGTGAGTGCATTCTATCAACCAGTAGGCTAAGCAACCATCTATGTGGAGATTCACGAAGTGTGTGTGAAAGAAACAAGTTGGCCTATTCGTAAGAACACCCATCTTCTTCATGAAGCATGGAAAGAAATCCATGTAAGTACTTAGGCCAGGCCACTTCACCTTCACCATCATACGTGAAAGTGGACAAGAGATCAAAAAATTCCCCCGTGATGGAGACATATTCACAATCCAAAAAACACCATGGGGGGAGAAGAGTGCAAGAATCCATAAAAGGTATGCATAGGTTCAAAACTAGATGGGAGGACATAGCTTGTCACCTGGCCCTCCTTCTAGTTTGAGAAATGTTGACAGTGCTTGACCCGACAACATGTCAAGGGGATCTCCATAGTAAGAAGTCCCAATTAGACCTCAGAATGTTTGGTGTAGGAATCCCAACAATGGGTCATAAGGTAATGCTTTGACCGCGATGTCACATAGAGGCAAGTAAGATAACTTTTTCAGTAGCAAGGGTGTGATCGCCGCAATGAGTCAAGGAAGGTGAATGAGAGGTTCTAACACATGGGGGTTGAGATGAGTCTGCCCCTTAGCAACCTATAGCAGTACTTAGCTGAGAAGGGTATGCATGAGCGAAGATGCATCACAAGATGGAAAGCTAATTAGACGACAATCCAAAGTGATGGTAAAACCAAAAAAACATCTGCAACAAGATTCATATAATTGCATACGAAGCAGTTCATACACAAATACTTAAGTTAAACAACATATATTGCTAAGAAACCAGAGCAGTCCAACTACCATAACAAGATATGCATGAAAAAGTGTTCGCTATTATTATATAAAGAAGTGTAAATCCCAATCATACAATACATCCATGTAAACCTGCTATCCCCAATAGTGAAGCGTTACAGCCACATCCACCTGCTCCTCCAAAGAGATGTACTAGCTCCGTGTAATGGAGAAGCCAAGGTGCATTATAATACTATCCAAACTTTCTTCAAGATAGCCTTATTAGAAGCTTGGCAGACCAAAAGCCTTTACAATGAGTTATGAAGGACTATTTATAGTAAAGGGTGGGGTGGCCCTTGACATTCCCCTTTGTGATTGTTCAACTACCCTCATGACTCTTCACCTACTCTATCATTGTTACATTCACTATTGACACTTGACTTAAACTTGACATTACTCAACATTACAATGCATATGTACCCATGTGAACACAATGGTTTGAGCAAGCCAAACTAGACATCACTCTGACTTAGACAACTATAGAAGTCCAAATCCTCAACAGCCTCATGCTAATCAGTAGTAACATATTGATGGCAAGCTCTATTATCTCTAATAGTGTCCATGTGTTATGCTGTGAAATCTGTCTAAAATCTGACCTTCACCTCCATAGCATCCGGGTACATTACTCGGGCTCCTCTTTCAAACTCATCTTAAAGCATGCACATCATTATCTTCAATGTGACCAGACCAACAACATACTTATGCATGATGTCTACTGTGATAGGAAAGTTTGGGCTGGTGGCGATGCGGGTCAACTCATCGAAGTATGAGTCAAACTCTAGCTAGACCTTCTTCTTGGTCTTTGCCTGGGTGAGAGTCACAAGTGATGGGATTGCATGTGTGCACACCAAAACATCCATGCTCTTGAATACTCATGCATGGGAAGCCTAGATGCTAGTGATGAGTTGTGGGAGGTCCTCATAGTTCCAAATCTAACTCCATATGCGTGCCTCCAGTTTGACTGCATTGGCTCTCATCATCTTAGGCAAGTGAAGTGGGGCTCCCTTGTACTTCATCATCCATGTTTGCATGTCATCAACAATATCATGTATGTTCATCAATATGTGTGCTCTCCTAGCACATCGTTGCTGCCATCCGTTGAGATGGAAGAATTCCTTGTGCATGGTACCAAACTTGGAGTACAATGCTCGCATAACTGTGTCAAGAGACAATACTTCATCTAGTATTTCCTTTTTCAGTTCAGCTTGGGTGGACATTGTCACCAAGTCTCCTCCTTTCTTTGCCACCTATAGTTCCTTCGTCATTCACTCATTCTCAGCTATAAGAAAGCGAACACTTGAGCTAGTGGCTTTAGCATACACTCTAGTTGCATCGGCCAAAGCAGCTGGATGTTTGCGCATATCAGTCATGATCACTTGTTCTTCAACTTGCATAGGGGATGCTTGATCCTCTAGAGTTGACACTTTGCGATACTGCATAACTCTATGTTGGGATTCATCAAACAAGTTTTTGTGAATCACTTGTTTCAGCTGATCATCAATGTTGGCCGAATAAATCGACCTTGTGGACAAGATTGATCTCCCTAGTATCAGAAGATAATTTGGCAACAAACAAACAAACAAATCTATCTTTCTCTAGACATATGCGATTTATAAATAAATACCATAGAGGTGTTAAGACCCTACCTTAGATCCAATGCTTATTCGTAGTAGCCATCCTACAATTGTTCGAAAGAATTACCTTTGAGAACTTACAATCACAAACAAGAAAACATGAAATAGCATCTGCATAGCAAATATCATAAATCATGTCTATTATGGTGATCAAGGAATCCATAAAATAAACCATGAACCAACAGCTTATTGAGAAAAACAAATTTATTTGTATTAACTTTGAAGCAAAAGAACCTTACAACCTTTTCAGCCTTGATGTTGAACAAGCTTTTCCTGGGGTCCGAAATAGGAATTACCTTTGCTTTGACAAGCCTTGCACTCTTCCAAATGAGATCATAGAGGTATGTAATCTCTCCTCATAAAATCTCAACTAAGAATACTAAGTTCCAATAGCATTTCACCTCAAAAATATTCAGCTTCTAACTCCCCAGTAACTAGCCCATTCCTTCATTTTATAGTGCAGGGGAGGAAGTTACAGGTCCACCTACGAAGGGATAGAATCCTCCTTCAAAGGGATAAGCTCCTCACATCAAGGGGTTAGCTCCTTAAGGTATGAGATGCATGAACCTTAAGAGAGCGAACTTTCCACCTCAAGATTCCTTCTAGAAGCTTCTAGAAATGTCTGAAAGTGAGTTTTTAGAATATACTCACACCTTTTTAACTTTTACAAGGGTCCACACCCATAACATATGTTGGCATTATGAGACAAGTGTTGTCCTTGATGGCAACTCATACAGGTGACAGATCTTAGTGCAACAGGCCAGTAGCAAAGATTGATGATCAGCCTCTCAGCATGGAAGAAAAAAATAGGATCGCAGGTACAACGTTCAAAAGGTGCAGACCTGCAGGTACACCATTCAGAAAGTGTGGTCATGTCCGCAGGTTATCCGAACAGAAGGTGCGGACCCCAGTACACACACTTCCATGCAGAGGAAAGCGCATGCACGTGGGAAATCCTAAGGTGATCCATGGTATCTAGTCCAACATGTTTAATCCTATGATTTTGGTCTATGGTTTTGCATCTAAAGATATTGATCCAAGGTATTGGGTCCCTAGTATTGAATACCTATGGTTTTGGATCATGGTTTGAATATGCACTTGCCTATAAAAAGGGGAAGGAGATCATTTGGAAGAGAGACTCATGGGTTGAATATCTTAAGGTGATCTAGATCTGTAATACTTGTGATCGGTTGGTGAGTGATAGCTAGATCAAAATCAAGGAGAATTCTGTAAATTGTAAGGCGGATCTACTGATAAGTCGCAATCTCATTGGCACATGATCAGATCTATAGATCAGACAGTCTGTGGCACATTGGAGGACTCATCAATTAGCTCTATTCGGAGGTCCGCAGGCAATCCATATCTCAGGTGTGGAGGTATGCGGTGTAGCAGAAGGTGCAGGCGCAGAGGTACGCAGCACAGCAGAAGGCGCATGCGCGGAGGTACGCGGCGCAGCAGAAGGCACAGGTGCAGATACATGCAGTGCAGCAGAAGGCTCAGGTGTGGAAGTACGCAGCGCAACAGAAGGCGCAGGTGCGGATACCTGTAGTGCAGAAGTGTGTGCAGGTGGGGATCTAGCCGCAGGACCGCAAGTGTGGCATGGTGCAGGTGCGAATACCCGCATATCAGAAAGTAGCACAGGTGCAGATGTTCGTAGATGTCTAGTGGTGAAGTTGCGGACCCTGCTTGAAATTTGTTTTAACTACCTTTGACTATTCTACAGGGTTCTGGGTCCATAATTGATGTCTGGTTACTAGTATTAAGTTCTGATAACAACATGATTATGGTTGAATGGATCAAGTTCTTACCTTTATGTGATCTGATGTGCTAGATCTGGTTGATAATTCACATATTATCCTTGAATAAGTATTGGTGTTTGGGTGATTCAAAAGATTGATTTATTATGTGCTTCAATGATGTTAATGGGTCCAGTATGAAAATTGGATGAAACATGGCCTTTCAGATTATGTGTTGTGCTTCAGGTGTATCCAGTATGATAATTAATGAAACGTGGTAGCCGAAGGAGAGAAGATTGTAGGCCAGCGCCTACATACTAGTATATTAGCTAGTACAAGAGAAAAGGGGGTGGTAGCTCCCTTCCAGTAGCAGTTGAAATATTTGGAGCATTGTAGCAGGTAGTAGCCTGCGTACTAGTAAATGGATCAACTAGTACAAGAATTATGGGGGTTGTAGCTCTCTGCCGGTAGAAGCCTGCGTACTGGTATAAGGCTACACCAGTACAGAAATATTGTAAAAGGATTTTCTTATTAAGAAGAAGATTGAGATGACTTGCAGCAGGGGTTTTCACCCACATTGGGTTTCCACCTTATATCATGGTGTTCATGTGTGTGGCTTATGTGTGATGATCTATTCTATTTTACTGCACCTGTTTACTATTAATATGGTTGATAATGTTCTAATGCACTCATTAAGGATCAACTAACTGAATCATTAGAAGTTGTGGAAGTAGCATATATGAATCTGAATATGGAAATGAAAAAGTTTTATTGATGTGATAATACTGATTCACCCCCCCCCTCTCAGTATTATTTCCAACACTAGGTTTGTCATAGAATTATGAAGTCAAAAGAGTCATTATCATACATGTAAGACCCCTTTGGGCATGTTGTATCTTGTAAATATTTTTTTTGTAAAGTCTACATCATCATAGAAGCATGGAAGGATAGTTGAAGTAGAAACTCTACATGGTTATAACTTATAACAGTCATCATGATAGAAATGGCATCTCTATTGGAAGTATATAAGGAAAACCAAAGTAGCAGAATATATGGCTGGAAGAAAGTCATCTAGCAAGATAGAAGATAAAGAAATCATCATACATCATCATTATTAGGAGGGAGCGTTTGCAGAATGAGGATTATCAAGATCCTCCACTGGAATCTTCATTGGAAGATTCACCTCTAACTTGGAAGAAGCAAGTGTCTCGCTAATAGTCTACATTCCACCTTGTGTGGGTTCCATTGTTTAGAAGGATGATGGTATGGTGGCAAAGGAGTGCAACATGTCAAGTTGGTTGAAGTACTTCCAACTTCAAGTAAGGAAAGGAAGTTGTCGAAGGAAGTCTAGATGACCAGATGAAGGAAGAGGTATCTATATATTTGGTAATAGATAGATAAAGTTATGTCATCATATGGTTGTAGATAGAATGGTTGAATGCTCTATCTCATGAGCATGATTGAAGAAGATGGACTCTTCCTTATGAATGATGCATGAAGGCATGTAGACAATGTGCCTTGAACTCTTCTACATATTGACAAAATGAAATCAACATAATATGAACTCATGAAGAATGTTATGAATATCATTGATATAAAAATACAATAAATATAAACAAATGTAAATCATAAATAATCATAATGATTAATTAAATAGTCATTATTTAAATGGAAGGCATTTCTAAAAGACATGGCCATTTATGAAGGGGCACCTACCTAGGTATATAAGCCGACCCTCATTGTAACATTTAACATTCTTGTACATTCATTCTTATTAATAAAAATATCACTTACAATACATTGTGTATTTTACATTTAAAGCACAAACAACTCTAAGTGTTGTCGCTACCGTGGTATCAGAGCTATCTCTGTCAACTTTGTTGTCGTCACAAGTTAAGCGTTTCACTTCATAAAGCTTTGGAGATTCTTCATTCCACTGTTAGGCCCTTGGCCATTTAAAAAGTTAAAAAAAAGAAAAGGAAAAAAGAAAAGAAAAGAGAAAAAAAGATTTAAAAAACAGAGCATATATCATAGAAAAAATAGTAAAATATAATTAAAAAAAATATAAAATATATATATACACACACATATATATATATTTTCCAACTATGGTCATGGCACTGAGTGGGCTACATCCACGGGTAATAATCCGAGAAATCTACCCGAAGGGATTCTCTACTTGTTTGGCTATCTGTCGAGGCCTAACCCCAGGGCGTCGAGGATAAACCCCGTGACCTCCAAATTGGAAAGGTACTTAGCAAGGGTAAGTCCGACCAATAGCGATCCCTTATATATATAAAAATATATATAATTAAGGGAGGAAAAAAAAAAAGATTTAAATATTAAAAAAAAGAACTAAAAAGATATTAAAATAGAATAGAAAAAAGAAAAAGGTCTAATAAAACAAAAATTATATAACAAAAAACACTCAACTGCTTCAACAATTAACGACTTACCTGGCTGCCGAAGGTAGCCCTATCGTCTGCAGCTCGACCTTTGCCTTTCGCCTGTCAACCACAACGACAGCTGCAGTCGCAGCTTGGGTACCACCGACGTCGAGAAGAGCTTTGGTCAAAGAAAAGCTTCCACCATACTCAACTACTAGTGCATTTATTTTATCAGGAGTTTCAAAAATATTTGAGATAAATATTTTCTAGGTTTTTAATAAATTGTTGAAGTAAAGTAAATCAGATTTGGTATAAGAAGTATTGGACAAGATGTACCCACTGTCACCTCAGCGCACTCTTCTCTCATTTTTGGCTAACTCCTAGATTGCTAGAGGGTGTATCCCTACATAACATAACTTCACCATGACCCTAGGAAAGACTATTGCCTATAAACACTCAAATGATGAAGGTTAAGAGTTGCAGTGATGTGTGGTTTGACGGTAAGTCTTACGGGCGAAGCCCGGCAGATCGAAGTTCAAATCTCATTGAGTACAGTGACCTGTTATGGTGGCGGCTAGAGGGGCGGACTCCCCTCCCGATGAGTCTGCTCTTGCTAAAATCATAGGATCTTAGTATACCCGGCTTACAGGTGGTTGATTATACTCTTGGTGTTATAGTAGCAGCTATGAGGTTTGATCCTGGGTCTCCCCTGGATTAGGCTTGATAGTTACCGATTCACCATGTGTTAAAAAAAAAAGAGTTAAGGAGAAATAATGAGTCTGATCTGATATATGATATTTTGTTGTGGGAAATGTGAAACAACAAGGAAAATATTTGTAAGAACAGTTTCAACGTAAATCACATATAGACAACCTTTGTCGACGCGTTTCGAACCAACTAGTGTGGTTCATCGTTAGGACAAGTTGAGGAGTCAGATCATAGTTGCGAGTTAAATAGGGAGAGCAGCTCTTCCAAACGGCTAGGCGTGACCATTAACGGCTATAAAAACGGCTAAATTATATAATAATATTTAATGATCATTGTGGGTCTGTTTGTAATAAATAACTCAATAATTTATATAATATATTAAATAATACAATCATGTTGACCTTTTCTAGCTTTCTAGGTTTCCCCGTATTTGTCCCCTTTTTATCCCTTATCCTTCTCGTTCCTCCTGGTTTCTCCTTTCGTTAATTTTTGGTCATGTTCTCGACCATCTTGTTTAGTTTTTTGACTCTCGCTCTTTTTTTTATTATTAATAATAACGCCTTATCATTAAGATCTTAACATTATCATCCCTAGACTTATTTGATGGCTTTCTTATAATTTTTAATTTTATGTTCTTTACCTTTCCTTATAATCCACAAAATTTTTATTATATTATTATTATTATATTTTTATTTTAATTTTGTTTATTTATTTTATTTTTTAACTAACCCCTTTAAATAAATTTTTCAAACTAGCAATAAAAATAATTTATTAATTCTATTAATATAATATTTTAACTACAATAAAATAATTATTATTTAATAATTTTCATTATTTCACAAAGGAGTAAATTACCCTTTTACTTGACCTGATTTTTTTTTTAAAATATATTAAAAAGAATTAATAAATAAATAATAAATAAAATTAAATAAATGTTATGGAGACCCTCTACTCAACCTTGATTGACTTTGAACTTAAATAATTAAATTAATTACTAATAAAATTTATTAATGAAAAAATATAAAATGTTATAATATATAAATTATTGAATTTTAAAATAAATGAAATATTACATGATTATTTTTAATATATTATAAATTATGAGTTATTTATTATGAACAGACCCACAATGAGCATTAAATATTATTATATAATTTAGCCGTTTTTATAGCCATTAATAGTCACACCTAGCCATTTGGAAGAGCTGCTCTCCCTATTTAACTCGCAGCTATGATCTGACTCCTTAACTTGTCATGACGATGAACCACACTAGTTGGTTCGAAATGCGTCGACAAAGGTTGTCTACATGTGATTTACGCTGAAACTCTTCTTATAAATATTATGGATCACAGAAGCCTCAATTCAATAACAAGGAAAATACTCAAGTAGATGAAGCTTAAATCGTGAGAAATGCAGCAAAATTGAGTATGAAGGCCCTTAGCAATATTAGAGATGATATTCTTGATAAATAACTTTGGTTTGGGGCTGGAAATGATGAATTAACTTGCTGTTACAACCTGCAAAATTTGAAATTCTGTGAAAATATGGAGAAACCAACAGACAAAGGGCCACTCATAGGCCTTGAACAAGCCCAAAAATATTCTTGAAACTCGGGGCTGGTGATTGGAAGTGTTAGTACAATGAGTTGACAATAAAATGAGCTCACTAGTACTTCAAATGATTTCATATTCAAAGAGTTATTCAAATCTGAAAATTATCGCTCAGATTTGGGGTTCAATCCCCAAAGACTGAAAATCAAGTGTCTCAATTGAGATGAAACCTGCTACACTTGTTACGAGAGCTGAGAACACTTCTAAAGTTGAATAATAATCAATTGCAACATTTTAGAAATGAAATTTTGGTATACAAGGATTATAAACCACTCACGTATCCCAAGGTATGGAATTTGACCAATATTTGGGCTATAAATGCTGAAGACAAAAAAAAGATTGATAAATTCACCCTCAAAAAACTCAATAAGATGTTATATACACAATGAATGATCACTAAGAGGGGCTTATAGCATTCTAGGTGCCCTAGGAGGCACAATTCCCAAGAGACAAGTCTGGATTTCAAAAAGTAAGCTGTCAAAAATATTTTAGAGAAGATGGTGAAGAGATTCATTAGTTTAATTTTTTTTTTTGTTTTGATGGTTTTTTTTCTATTTTTAGGGGTTTTTGTTTTAAGTAAAACAAAAATACAATGCCAAATTTTTTGAAAAAGAGATGATTGGATGTTGGAATAAGGATTATGCCTTATTTCCACTAGGGCTATGGGATCAAATTGATGCCTGTTATGAATATAATTATGTAAAAGTAATAAATATAGATAATAAATAATAAACATAATAATATGTAAATAACAAATAATTAGTTAAACAAAGAGGCATGTCTAAGGAGACATGATCATTCATAAAGAGACACTCGCTTGGTATATAAGCAAGCCCCTCACTCTCAACTGTAACATCATTCTTATTCATACATTTAATATATATTCTTGTATCTTCAATGGAGATCTACATATTCCAAGTCTTCTAGAGTATTTAATGTAAATAACGAACTTTGTTCGCTTCATTTGGTATCAGAGCAGTGCGATCCTCTGGCTGCTCCACTGCTGCACAAAGCCACACTCTCTGATCCAGGCCCTTGGCCATCAAGGTTTCATCAACATTGTTGCCATTGAGATTGAAGTGTTCTGCGACACAAATTTGGAGTTTCTCCGTTTGCTAGGACTTTGGCCCTACAATCAGAAAAAAAAAAAGAAAAAAAAGAAAAAGAAAAAAGATAGGGGTTATTAAAACAAAAGATTTAAATATATTATATCAAAAAATAAAATTATTACAAATTATTAAAAATATTATATACAAAAGAAAAAAAAGAAAAGAATTAGAAAAAAGGAGCAAGAAAAGAAATAAAATTAAAAATATTATAAAAATAAAGTAAAGAGCTAAAAATATTAAAAGTAAAATAAAAAATAAATAAAAAGTCAAAAAAATAATAAATATACAAATATAGATAACGATTACCTACTATGACCAAAAAATGTGTGAAGCAACCACTGACAAACTGTGACATTCGTTAACAAAACAAAACAACGGACTAAGCCAACAAAACAACATCCGAATTGCTCAACAGGATCTCCGAAACCTTGAAATTATCTTATTTTCACGTTCCTGAGGACCTTCAGCTTCACAACAACATCAACTTAACTCCAAACATCAAACCGCTGTCATCCATCACCATTGTTGCCAGTTGCTGTATTGTCATCACCGTCCTTCACTGGCCCTAGGACACTGCTATCACAATTTCTTCTGTTCGCCGCATTCAACACCTCTATTTGCTGTCATCTCTGCTGTTCTTCTCTGTCGATTCCCTATCCAACTAAACTAGTGCTTGTCTAGCATGGATTATTCCATAAAGTGATGTTGTGTTCGTTGCTCTGCCCATTGTAAACACTGTCCCAATGTTCTCACTGTTCCACCACACTGTTGTCCAACCGAAATCTCCGTCGGTCCGTTGTGTCTGCTCCAACCCCCATTCATTCATCGTGTTCCAACCCCCGTCGTTGTTCTGTGGTTCACCTGCGTCCCAACCATTCCCTTACCGCGCGTTTGCTGTTTCTACTTGACCCCCGACAAAAACGATTCCTATTCCCTCGTCGTCTGTTGCGTTTTGTTCGCCATCCCTTCCCAACCGACACAACATTCTATTGACAATCGTATCAAAACGCAATTCCAACATTGACTACCAAGTTCGTCCATCGTATATATCACAATTTAAATTAAATTGATTATATAATTAAAAAAAGAAGATTTTTGAAAAAAATAAATATATAAAATTTTAAAAGACCTTTAAAAGTGAAAGTTGTGCCAAAGACATTAAAAGACAAAGGTTTTTAGGTTCATGTAAAGTCTAGTTAGTGACTGAAGGAAAAAGGGTTGGAGTTTAAATAAAAAATAAAATAAAGAAGATTTTTAGAAACCTTACCCAACTATGCTAATGTGCTTTTAAAAATTAAGGGAACTCTCGCAAGAAAAGACGTTACTAATTCTATCTCTCCTGCTGAAAGTAAAAATTATATAAACCCTAAAATTGCAAACCAATTTGTGATCTTGGGTTAAATATAATCGAAAAATTAGACTTTTTCGACAACAAACAATACGAAATAGCTAATTTGCAATTATTTTCTTACAAAAAGAAAAAAAATAACGCTACAAGATCTTATACTGAAGCCGAATCCAGTAATACTAGAAGACATACTAGATATCTCAAAAGCAATTTTTCAAAAAGGTAAAAAAATATTATAGAATATGCAAAGAGAAGTTGATAAGATCACCACTGACAAAACTGAAGAAGTTTCTTGGCTTAAAGACCATAGCGAAAGGTTACTAACACAAATCAAGAAGCTTAAGAAGGACAAGAAGTCATTAAAAGACAAGTTAGAGCAACTTACTTAAGAAGTATCGAAGTCTCTAGTCGTAACAATCCAGGTTGAGGATAAGGGAACAAATACCGATCAAGTCAATATCACAACTCAAGAAGAGGGCAAACTAGTTGAAGTAAAGATGTACTCATAAGTTGCAGTTCCAACAACAAAAGATTCAAGTGAAGGTCCAAAAATTAACCATTTAACTTCCATAACTAAAGGAAATCAGGTACTTCAAATAAATCAAGAAAACGACACAAATAAGATAAGGGAAAATCAAATCACTACGATTCCTTATCGACATCCGAAGCACGAGAGTAGACAACTCAATCAAGATGCGTATTTAGAAAAAAAACAACAAACTCATGTTCCAAAAAATACTGAAGTGCGCACAACTCAGTCCAGTGACAACAATTCATCACAAGTTTCCAGTAATCGGAAGATTCCACAAAAGATTAATTTAGGATGGTCAGATCCTTCCTCCGTGCGACAATTTTATATATCACTCCAAGGATCATATCAACTTGTATCGATGGAGATGATTGTTCCGAGATGAGAAGACATTTGTAGCAGAGAAAGAGATCAAGCCCTGTTATGAAACCAGCTCAAGAAAAGATAGAAAAGATAGATCAACGCCTTATAATTCAGCCTCTTCGAGGGGGCAACCTCCTTTACATTACACAAATGAACAATTCTTGGATGATACAAGTGAAAATACCTCCTTTTTATATATAGGAGTCTAAGGGGTCATAATGTAATCAGAGCCGACATAACAATAATAATGTAAGGGCACAATAATAACAATAGTGGGCTTCTATGGGCACAATAGTGATAATATGGGCACTACATGGGTACATCAATATAATAAGGGGGTTGTACTAATAACAATAAGGGTTACACTAGTAGTATAGGGCCTAACAGCCCCTCCCTTCAAAAAGGCGTTGAGGAGTCTTGATGCTCTGTATAAAATTCTTGTCCTCCCATGTGGAATATTCAGCGGGTAAGTTCTTCCACTTGATGAGATACTCTGAAATTGATCAATTTTGTAGCTGTCAGGTTCTTGTTTCTGTGACTGCTCCAAGTTCCAATATGATTTTTCCTTCCTCTTCAATTTCAGGCAATATTATTTGAATTGGGATCTTTTTCAACTTTTGAATAAGTGGCCATACTTCTTCTTCCTTCTTCCATTCATCCCTTGCTTCGTTTATCCAATCTGGTTGGATAATAGCACAAAACAATGCTTCCACATCTTCATCCTTGAAGAGTCTTCCCATTCGGTAAGGTCGCCATTTTTTAAGTGCATGTAGTATTGCCAACATTTCCTTCTCATAAATAGCTTGCTTGAGATGTAGCAGTAAAAATACCAATCACCTACATCAAAACATTTTTCACTACGATGTTGATCTACCTTTTGTTTCGTTTGATTTTGCACCAAAGTGGAATTATCCTTTAAAAGTTGGAGAACTTGTTGTTGATGCACGATGTGATCTTTCACCACTTGAACCTTTTTCTTCTTGATATGTCCTTCTATCTCTAGAGTTTGAGTAGTGGTAATTTCTTCCAATCCTTTACAAGGTATGGTCGGATTCATTTTTTGATGTTCGATGTGATCTTTCACTTCTTGAACATTTTTCTTCTTGATATGTCCTTCTATCTTGATAGTTTGAGGAGTGGTAATTTCTACCAATGAATTACAAGATATGGTTGGATTCATTTCTTCTTTCTCGATGTGGTCTTTCACTTCTTGCACTCTTTTCTTCTTGATATGTCCTTCTATCTTGAGAGTTTGAGGAGTGGTAATTCTTGCCAATGCTTTACAAGATATGGTATGATTCATTTCTTCTTTCTCTGGGGTGGGGACCTGGCGTATATCCTCTTCTTTTGATGTTTCTTGATCCTTTTCTTCCTCCTCTTCATATTCTATGTAAAATAATTTCTTCTCAGCACACTTATGACCTTTAGTGCATTTTCTATCACAATTGTAACAAAGCCCTTTTTCTCTTTTTTCTTCCAATTGTTGTGGTGTAACCCTTGTAGGTTGTGGAAGGCTAGGAGAAACAACACTTCCATCTTCATAGCTGTGAGGGGTAGAATTCATTGTTGCCATAATTTTACTTTCTAGTATGTCACAAAGCCCTTTTACTTTTTCCAATTGTTGTGGTGTTGCTCTAAAGAAGGTGTTGCTCTTTGTATCCTCATAATGTGCTATCATTTCCTCTGTGAGAATTGACCACGTAACAAGTCGTTTACGAGAACAAAGCCCTTTATACCCTAAAAATTGATCCGGTTCTAAATATAAAGATGCAATACATACCTTTTGTAACAGTGGTACACCATGTAGATCAAAATATTTCTCCATCTGAAGTATCCAATTTACTGGATCCTTCCCATCAAACTTCCTCATCTTGTTTTTTCTTGATTTTAGGAGCTCGATCTTGAAATGACTATAACTCTATACTTTCAGATCTTTAAGTTCTGAAATTTTGATCTACAGTAGCCCTCTGTGTCCTCTTTCCAATGCCACAATTCTGACCCAAATTGGTTTCTCCAAGGAAGAGTTATGCGAAATCTCCCACAGTGACTTGATTATAGACTAGTTCAGTAGAACGAACTTGTACAACGTGCCACGAGTCACTGTTTCGACCTTTGGATCTAAAGAATTCATACACGAAACTATAGTCCGTCCTCTTTCTCCACCTTCTTACGAAATTTCAATCCGATCTCTAGAGAGAAAGTTATGATGATTTTCCCAGGTCACCTGTTTGGAATGTAATTGAGGAGTCTGCAAAAAGACCAACTTCCTCAGATCATATCTCCGCAAATATCGCGTGAAAATATCTGCAATTCGGACCCAAGGTTCAGCGCGATGTTTTCTCAAATGGGTTTTTTTTGCGACTTCTGAAACATCACAGAAACAAAGTTATAGCGAAAATTCCACGATGACCTGTTTGGAGCAGCGAAACCCTAGAATCCAAAGCTCTAATACCAAATGTTATGAAACCAGTTCAAGAAAAGATAGAAAAGATAGATCAACGCCTTATAATTCAGCCTCTTCGAGGGGGCAACCTCCTTTACATTACATAAATGAACAATTCTTGGATGATACAAATGAAAAGACCTCCTTTCTATATATAGGAGTCTAGGGGTCATAACATAATTAGAGCGACATAACAATAATAATGTAAGGGCACACTAATAACAATAGTGGGCTTCTATGGGGCACAATAGTAACAATATGGGCACTACATGGGTACATCAATATAATAAGTGGGTTGTACTAATAACAATAAGGGGTTACATCTTTTTTTAGCTTCGGGGGTGTTGTTCTCGAAACCCCCGCTAGGGGACCGTTGGCCCTCGAACCCTCGCGGGGGGGACAAGTCCTCCCCGCACCCCCTAGCATGGATGGGTGTACAAACTTCCTGGGGTATACATCTGGCTAAAACAAAGACCTCTAAACAATCATGCTCCACACCCAACAAGCCTTTCCCCAATGCGATATGTCGGAGATCACCAATCGTGGGTCTTTAAGGCCTCTGGTCTAAGTCTGCCCTTTGCACCTCTTCAGATGTGATTTTGTTAAGGAGCCTTTAAGTCCATTTTTATAGGAAATGCCTCCTTTTCTAAGGATATTGGCCAATCTTCTTTTTTGCAATAACTTCTTCATCCAAAGTCCATTTTGGCCCATTCAAATTGTATTAGATTCAAATTGAAAAGATCTATGCAATGGGACTATTTTCAGAAGCATCCTTTGACTTTAATTTTTGAGTAAAAAGTCATCTAGGATCATTTTCTGATCAATTATTCTCGGGGAATGCATAATTATCTCAAGCATAGTTTATATTTTACTATGTAAACCTCGTTAAAAAATGAAATAGGTGTCACGAGGATAGTTATTTTACTATGTCAACCTCATTAAAATGAAATTGGTGTCATGAGGATAATTCCTTTACTATTTCAACCTCATTAAAAGATGAAATAGGTATGATGAGGATAGTTCTTTTACTATGTCAACCTCGTTAAAAATGAAATAGGTGTCACGAGGATAGTTCTTTTACTATGTCAACCTCGTTAAAAAATGAAATGGTGTCATGAGGATGGTTCTTTTACAATGTCAACCTTGTTAAAAAATGAAATAGGTGTCATGAGCATGGTTCTTTTCTTGTGTCAATCTCATTAAAAAATGAAACAAAGTGTCTTATCATGGTTCTTTTCTTATTTCAATCTCGCTAAAAAATGAAACAAAGTGTCGGAGCAGAGTTCCTTTACTTGTGTCAAGCTCATTAAAAAATGAAACAAGGTGTTGGAGCAGAGTTCCTTTACTTGTGTCAAGCTCGTTCAAAAATGAAACACAATGTCATGAGCATTGATCTTTTCCTGTGTCAAGCTCGTTAAAAAATGAAACAAATCACCTTCCTATTCGAGTCTTTGATTAGATCTCGTAAATTCCCTGTCGAGTCTTTCACTTGATCTCGTAAGTGCATCTTCATTCCATCCACTTGTTAGTAACCAGTAGTCTATTTAGGTGAATGAAATGAAGCTTGGGGGAATGTTCCTCGAATTGAGTCATTATGCTAGGGGCATGCAAACTTGTCTCAAGCATAGTTTATCTTTGTTTCAAGCTTGTGTAAAAATGAAACTAAACTCAAGCATAGTTTATCTTTTTTTCAAGCTTGTGTAAACATGAAACCAATTCCAAGCACAGTTTGTTTCCGTTTCAACCTTGTGTAAAAATGAAACCAAATCCAAGAATAGTTTTTTCCCATGTTTCAATCTTGTGAAAAAATGAAACTATCTTCAAGTATCCTCAAGCATAGTTTCCCATGTTTCAAGCTTATGTAAAAATGAAACCATTCCCACTTTACCTCTTGTGATTTCTGTTTTTATCAGCTTGTTTTTGCTAGATGAGCCTTGGTTTTTTCATTCCATATTCACCATCTCTTTGTTCGATCATACGCTTTCACTTGGTTGTTTACCCTTACATGTGGAACATCTACGATTAGTGGTGTTATTAGCCAACCTCTTGACCTTTACATGTTTTGAGCAATTCCATCATGACTGGAACCAATTTCTATTGTTTTATACCCCTCATTCCTCCAGGTGGAGTCCTCTTTCAACTCTTTTTAGACTCCAAAAATATGAAAATATTTCTGATCACTTGTATTTTTGAACTCATATAAGTAAATGAAAAGATGTCTAATCAATATAAGTTTAACCCTTTTCCGTACTAAGATGGACTAACTACGAAAATGGAATACCTTAGTCGAACATGGCTAAGAGGTTCTCTTGAGTATTTTTTTCTACCTTTTCGGATTCGAGAGACTATCTAAGAAAAGGGACCTTTGGAGTTTTATTTTCCACCTCTTTTTCATTCTCTTTCTAAACATGAAAAAGATGTCGAGTTACCCCTCTGTTAGACTCATAAAACTTAAATGACACGGGACTTTCCACCATGAAAAGACTGAGTTACTACTTCCTAGGGTTCATAAAAACTTACTAGGACAGATTCATCCAAAGGATGAACTTATACGACAAGCATATGCTATAGTCTTCAAGCTTGCGATATAAAATAATGAGGTACTCACTAGAAATAGTGGGGAAAATGGAAGTAAACATGTCCCGTATTTTGTATAATGACAACATGTCGCTCTTAAACATGACACTTATCTGTCGCTCGTGTCGGGTTTGGGTTATCCTCACTTCATCACTTGCCTTCCTAGGTTTTTGGAATCCATTTACCTCTCATCCAATTATATCCTATTTTCACCATGACCTCTGATATTATGTTGAGTAAAATGCTGCCAAACTATGGAGTCGTGTTGCCAAGATGTTCAAGAGAAGCCCCATCTGCAATTTTAACCGCTTGTACCCTGTTTTACCTTTCTGCAACATTCTTGAATCACTCTAACCTACTTTGCTACATCTTTTTGTTTCATGTCGATGATGTAGGAAACACTTTGGCCCTCCTTCGATAGATAATTTCCTGTCGATTCTAGCTCATTATCCAGGATGATGATCTAGAAACTCCTTTTCAGTACCTTGGAGCTTGCATACCTCAATGGAAGCTTCTTCGCATTCGATGATAGGTTCACATCACTGGTCTTCTATAGAATGATTTTGCGGGTGTTTGACTTCGACTTCATTTTTCACACTTGTGGATTGTGCTAGTGCACCTTGAGAACCATTGCCATTATTAGTGGTTTCTCTCGTACCTGTTAACGATTTCCATCATTGACCGGTAATCAGGTGGTTTTCTTCCATGTTTGAATCTGACATGTCTATTCACATGGTAGGATTCATACTTTAGTTGGATTGAGATAAAGATGAAGACCCTGGGTTTCGTCTGATAAATCTAGGTTGCCAGGAGTTATTAGTTATTCATGATTGTACACTTGATTCCTTCCATATGGATGGTTGTGCCCATGCCATGGGTCCATACATATGATCCCTTCTATTCGGATGGCTACATCCATGCCATGGATCCATACATATGATCCTTTCTAGTTGGATGGCTGCATCCACACTGTGGATCCATACGTATGATCCTTTTTAGTTGGATGGTTGCGTCCATGTCATGGATCCATACACATGATCCTTTCAAGTTGGATGGTTGTGCCCATCTCGTGGATTCATTTATAAATGCCTACTTAGAGATGCCAGATATGTTGTATTATGTTTGATTTGTAGGTCTCTTGACGGTAGTTCTCCAAAGTCCTTGTCTACAGTAATTTGTCGCACTCCCTATCTCATACCCTGAGTTGTCGAACTTTTCCCAAAATGTTGCAAAGCAACAAAAGATGTCTATGAATTCACTATGAAAAACATTGATCAGAGCATCCCTGAAGAAAAGAAGAAGAAATGCCTTGAAGTAATTCTAGAAGAACTTGTCAAAAAACCCTGTTTGCAAGAACAATGCTACTTTTAGTAAACAAGCCTGCGCTGGTACCCTTTGGTCTAACTAGTGACTAACGCTGGCAGTGCGACGTTGGATAGGAAAATCCACACTGATCCTCTTTAGGCATTTTCTCCAAAAATGGAGAAAAATATTATCTTACTAGAAGCCTCGAGAATGGCGATATGGTTATTGTTGAATAAGGATATGGTTGAGTTCTCCCATTTTGAGTCCTTGATCCTACCTTTAGGGATCTTCCCCTTAATATGTGGAACTTCTTTCCCCTTTGTGGATCCCTAACTCCCTCTCCTTCCCTATAAATGCATTCCCTTATACCCTCAAATGGTTGGTCAGACTAGATTGGTCATGTTGCTGCTAAATCGTGCATAATTGTTGCCAATTTGTGAAGGAGAAAGGAGAGCTTGAGAAGTCTTGGCTTGGACTTGGAAACCCATCGTAAAGGAGGCTTCCAACATCAAGGCAGCGGTTGTATGCTTCCCTATTGTGTTCATTATTAATAAAATGCATGTTTACTTTCGATAAGTGTGTAAATGACTACTTACTTAGTATGATGCTCTTTGATCTGTCATATGGTTTACATTAGAGTGCATATGTTATGTTTTTCCTTTGGTGTCTTTGTTTGATCTCTCTTACAGGTATTCATTCGCAACAAAATAGCGACGATCGAGCTTGTAAGTGAGGAGATCGAGATCAACATCGAAAAGTGATTGCATAGGAATGAGGTAGGTCAGATTTCCTCTCCCATGTCATTTTGAGTTAAACTAGGAGAGTTTTGCATTTATTTGTTTCAATTGTTACTAGATCCACTCATTGGAATAGAGGTATCACTTATATCCGTAGAAGGGATTTCCTAGTTAACAATAGAGGGTAGAACGCCTCAATCAGAGACTATTTAGAGGTTTGACGTCAAGCAAGCTGCGCATAGTAGCACATAGGATGACGCAGAGGGTCTGAGGGACGCGTTTATGAAGGCAAGTTGTGCCATAGATTGCCTGTGGGGTGAGGAAATTCCTCACTAGATTTTTGCAAATATTTTTTCTCTACAGGATTGCCAGATTTAGACATCCAATTGTACTCATAATTTCTAACTGCTACATAATAATAAAAACCTTAGATGTTGCACCGGTTTTCTTGCATTGAGTTTTTCCAGGGACTTTTGTCCAAAAATAATTGTGTTAATTTTATGTATGTGTGTTAGCATTTCTTAGCTTCCAACATTTTATTTTTTCCACGGATTTTATTTTTGAAGGTTGCAATGTATTTATTTTGATATTTTCCGTAATAGAAAATTTGTTAATTAATTAACAATTAGGAGAAATAATATCAGTTGTTGCAATAGGATTCTAGTTTGAGGAATTCTCACAATAGAGAGAGAATCGTGGAGAGGAAGAGGGAGGGAGTGACAAGGGAGATGGAGTGAGAGGGAGAGAGGAGAGTAGTAGGGAAGAGATATATAAGGGGAGATAGAGGGAGAGAAGGGAAGAGAGAGAGATGGGGGAGAGAAGGGGAAGAGAGAGGGAGAGGGAGAGGGAGGGAGATATAGATAGATATGGAGAAATAATGTGTATGTTTGCATGGTGATATAGAGAGATGAAGAAGGAGAGACAAAGGGGGATAAATATATAGATGGAAGGGGGAGAGAGGGAAGAAGATAGAGATAAAGAGAGGGAGGGAAGGAGAGAGAGATAGATAGATATGAAGAGTGTGTGTGTGTGTTTGGGGGGGTCAGATAGAGAGACAAAAATGAGAGATTGAGGGAGATATAAATATAGATGCAGGGGGGAGAGAAATGAAAGAAAATTTATCACTAGATGCATTGATTTTAGATTACAGATGCTGATTTCTAATCCTATTTGATTTCTTGCACTAGATTTATTGATTTCTGTGTAGATGTTGATTTCTAATTCTATTTCATTGCTTGAATTAGATGCATTGATTTCATTAAATATGTTAATTTCTAATCATGTTTGATTGAGCTTGCATCAAATGCGTTGATTTCAGTGTAGATGTCGATTCCTAATCCTATTTAATTGCTAGTAGTTGCTTGCATTAGATGCATTGATTCATTAAAGATGTTAATTCATAATCTTGTTTGATTGAGCTTGCATCAAATACATTGATTTCAATGTAGATGTTGATTTCTCATCCTATTTGGTTGGTTGCATTAGATGCATTGATTTCAAGGAAGATGTTGATTTCTAATTTGATGTAACTAGATGTATAGTGTACATTAATTCCAAGGTAATTAGATTAACATTATGCATTGATTTCAGCATAAGCAAAAAAATTTATTGATGATGTGCATTATGACTAAGCTATCGTAGATAACCTCAAACGAAATAAAATCAAACAAAACGTATTTGTAACTTTTACATCTCCACATATTTTAAAATTGAATCTAGAACTTATTTGAATCATAAAGAATTAATTGAAATACTTGGATAACTAAGTAAATTTAGGAAAATTGATAACATTATATAAAATTATAGAAATGTTATCATATATTGTTTTCTGACCTATATTAAATTCCAATATGATTGACTTATGTCATGTTATGACTAAGCTCTTGTAGATAATCTCAAAAGAAATAATATTGAATAAAACTTATTTGTTGTTTACATGACATTGTTTAAAATTAAATAAAACTTATTTCAATCATATTTGTGTTTTTTAATTGAACCCTGAGATAAGAAATTGATTGAAATACTAAAAAGAGTTGACCCTACAATTATGTATGGGTAGGTAAAAAAAAATTCATATATAGATTTTTTATTATAATATGGATGACTTTAGAATTTAAATAATTTATTTTTAAAATTGAATTGTAATAAAACACATGTTGATTGCACTAAAAACCACTTTCTGCAAGCCAATATGAAGCATGATTGTAATTCTTTCCATGCTCAATATTAAATTGATACATGGTATATTTTAGTTCATTTTAAGTATCAAAGTGACTTTCACCGTAGTAATATTGTACTTAAATCATATTATAACTAAGCTCTTGTAGATGACCTCAAAATAAATAAAAATGAATACAATTTATTTGTTTTTTACTAGACATCTTTTAAAATTGAATTTAAAACTTATTTCAATCCTATTTGTGTTTTTTTAATTCAACCATCATATATTTTAGTTCATTTTAAGTGTCAAAGTGACTTACATCATGACTTAATATTATACTTATTTTCTTAGTCTACGAAACTAGAAATCAAAATTGTTATATTTTTTTAATAAAAGTTATGGTATATACATACATATATCTATATATATATATAGATAGATATTTTAAACTAGCGAAATAATTTTAACAGATCCGTAAATTTAAAACAATTAATGAACATCCATAAACAAGATTAATACAAATCCATAAACTGAAATAATGTTCATGTACATCCATAAACTGAAATAATAAGCATCCATAAACTAAAATAATGTTCATGTACATCCATAAACTATCAATGTATGAAAATATATAAAGTTTGTATCAAATGTGAATGTGCCAGGTATGAAATGAGCCAGAAAACATACAAACTATCCACTCTAAATACCACCAGAACTCCTATGTAAGTTTTGCCATGTAAAGTAAGTGTCCATAATTTGGTATTGCAATATAACACATTCAAATTCAAACTAATTAGATAATTATTTGTAGAAACTAAACAATATGGAAATAAATGATTTTGAACCACATTTTTAATTACATATATGAATCTACTAACCTCACTCGAGTCCAAATGCAAGTTAGATAGCATGGGGGTCTGATGAATCTAGGTATGGTGCTCTCTACATGTGGCTCAATGATTTGGGCCTGCATCGATGGACCTACATTGTCAATGCCTTTATACCAACATCCCACTCATATGTCCACATAATTATGGCATTGACAACACTCTACATATGGCCTTGTATACACAATGGTAAGGAAAAATTCTAACTAATCTATGAATTAATTAGCATATGCGTAACTTAATAAAAAAGATGTTGAAATATTAGGAATAAAATAGTTTACCTCAACTATTGGTCCATGTGGTTTTACATAGTGACTCTCCTCCAGATGTGTTATGAGGTTTTGAAGGTGGAGGTGGAGGAGAATCCATGGAAACATGCTTTGGTGGAGGACGACTTGGTTGATCAACTATCCCCTCAGATGACCTCATAAGCTCATCCATGTAGCTGGGTTTTGTCTACATATTATCATGAATTTATTAATATAAATACAATCTAATACGAACTAGAAAGGAATATAAATAATTATGCATAATTTGACAATAAGAGTTAAAAGTTTCGTATATATATGTACTTGGTTTGTGTCACACAGGTTGTGCACCCCCCAAGTGTCATGAATGGCATTACGATACATATATGCATATGAAAAAATTTGTTCAATGTGTAAACTTGTGAGAAATGAATCATCATATAAAGGAACTAGTGGGTCACGAGGCAATGGTGGCGATCTTCTAATCTCTCCATGTAATGAAACATGCTCACTGACCAATGATTTATGCATGTTATCTACAATGGTATCCTTGGTCTCAACGCCGAGCTACGGTGACTCCTCTAACTTGGTCGATAATACCACACTTCAGGACGACAGTGGCAACAATCTCAGAGGTGGTGGTACATGTTTGTTGGCTTGAGGGGGCTTGGACCTAGGTTCAAAGTTAGCTGCACTAACTAACAAAATCCTACACTATTGGCCCTTTCGGCAACAACCCGCATAACGCAGGCTGCAGTCTCCCTTGAGGTAGTATTGGGGGATGCTAGAACCAGGCTTTTGCATCCAAGGCTATGTGATGTGGGGTTAAGGCATTTTATTTAGTTTCAAGTCTGATCTGACATTCACAAACCCTTATTCATGAAATTTCTGAACTTAAGTTATTTTTAGTTAAAGAGAGCTATAAACTTCGCGTAAACATCTAATCATGCATAAAATCATATATAATGATGGATCTAGATCTCCGTGGAGTAGTAAATTTGAAAATACATATAAATATCATTCAAGTGCGGGTAAATACAGAAAATACACAAGTATATAAAAACAGACACAAAATTTCTCCAAATATTCTTTATTACTTCAGATCTTCCTTATACAGATTTTCCAAAACTTGCACACACAACTACCGGGGACCATGCACTCAGCTGCAGGAGCCTTCCCCTTTGACAAAACACAAAAAGATTATACAAAATCAGAACATATGAATATCCCATTCTATTCAATTATGTTCTCTTAGACTCTCTAAGACTCCCTTTTATATACTCTTTTCTATTACAATACCATGGTTCACAAACCATGGGCAGATCTCAAACAATACGAAAATGTAAAGGGTTTTGACCTTCCCAAAACCCCTTGACTCCTACTAACCTGCACGTTGCATGCTCTGCTCCTCAAAATGCAGAGACTTACAATATTTTAATAAAACTTGACCCAGGGGACCCCGCCCCAACAATCTCCAAGGTCCCTATGAGCCCCGTCACGATCATAGGTATGTCCCATGCTAGGTCCATAATAACGAGATTAAATATAAATGTAATCTGGCCTCATATGTAGAATTAAATTTGCATATATATTCTTGGAAAAATAAAAGATGACCTAGTCATGGTGGGGGAATTGGCCCCAAGCTCTAATTAATTGATCATACACAAAATAGGTTGCATCAACATTCTTAAAATATTTGAGTGGAATCATACCTTTATGTCTAGCAGGGAAATCCAAAGGGATATCAAATAACTCCCCACAAACATCAATGTTCTTGGTGGTCTCTTTCACCACCTTTTAGGTGTGTGGTCCTCTAACCTTATGCCTCCCAATCCTCTATATGGGCTGTAGGAGGAAGATCTCTGGGCTTGACCTATGTACGGTATGTCTTGATTAACCTATTGATGTTTTCCAACATCAAAGACAAACTACGACTATTAGGTGAACTAGCAGGGATGTTACGTAGCTCTCGTGTGATCCACTTATACTGGGTAGTAACATCCTCCAATGTCATATAAGTTGTAGCATCGCCCCATGGAGGGATCGATCCTGCACTATGATCCTCAACTTCACCTTGCTAAGGGTCTGCAAATCATAAACATAATTTAACATATATATTTAACAAACTAGAAGCATAATAACATATACATTAAATTCAAACACATCAGTTGAAGACAATTTCAAGGCACACACAAATTTTAAAGAGGATTTAAAAATGCAGGAGGTGTACCTAAAATGGGTGAATAATGTCCACTGGAGGTAGCATGATCATCAATAGAGACAAAAACACTACCTTTGACACTACGACTAACATTAGAGGTAGGATCTATGAGTGGAACGTGCATTATGGGTGGGCTACATGATCTATCACGAGTCTGACCATGTATAGCAGATCCGCTCGCATTCCGATGACTTGCAATTGGGGCATGTATTGGAGATGCCTTTACATATTACATATATACATATGATCCATATAAACTAATCCAAAAAATAATGTTTACTAAACTATTACATATAAGAAAACTATTATATATAATACATATAAACTAATTCTAGAAAAAAAATGTTGACTTAGAAAGAACGTTGACAAGAAAACCATTTCTCAACTTAAGTTGAATAATCTAGCTTGAAGAATGTCTCGGCAGTTTCGGATTATAGGAATAAGCTCAGCTCGAGCCACCCTGCGTGGTGTGCTTCAGGCAGTTTTCTCTTTCTGAACTCTCTGAGCAGGAATTTAGTTATGGTTGATTGTTCTTCCCTGCTCTCGATCTGCCACGGTAGATTCTTTGTACTATATTTTGTTATATAATATAATCTTCTGACTTACAAAAAAAAATAAAATCTAGAAGAGTCCATTTTTTTATCATTTATCAACCAAAGTATTGAGTTTCATGTAAACACAATTGAAAGAAGTGATCAAATCTACCTTCACACTTTTTCCCATTTCTAAATAATGCATTTTATTCATAGGGCAAAAATATGTAAATATATATGTAAAAATTTGAAATAAACCTATTTGCAAAACTATTAAATTTTATGCCAACCAAATATTCCACTAGACTTTAAGTTCTTATAATGTTTGACTTTGGCACATGACATGTACTAGGTGCAATCACATGAAGATAATGTTTCTTGTACAACACAATACATAATGAAATAATATGGTACGGAGTCATCTATAGAGCCGGAGGAATTGCCCAGACGACCAAAAGTGGTCAGAATCTAGGCAAAAAAGTTTCAAAAAATCTTGTAGAGGTAGTGTTTGAATCATGTTTTGATGGTGGAAATGGATTCAACACCATCAAAAACATCTAGGGCACCTAAAATTTTAAAATTTAACTGTAACTTGAATTTACAAAAATCCTTGTTAGATTTTCTCAAAACATGACCAAAATTTCCATGACTTTCAGGGAAAAAAAGCAGTCTCATTAGACTACGCTATATGGTACATATTAGAAAAGAGTCAAAATGTTTTTATTCACTTTAAATGCACTTCTCATGATGGATTTAATTTATCTATCAATGATGCATTATTGAAACTTGAATATATATATGTGTGTGTATTAAATAGTTCTACTATGTTAAATGCTAAAGTTATAATGATATTCTATTATAGTTATGTTATACATGTTACACTATATTATAATTATAATGTTATTTTATATGTGTGTGTTAATATATATATATATATATGTGTGTGTGTGTGTGTTATGAATTATAGTTATAGTTATAATATGTGTGTGAAATGTTAAAGAGTTATAAAATTTATGTTATGTTATTAAATAATTATGTGTATGTGTTAAATATTTATGCTATGTTAATTTTATTTATAGTTATATTATATTGTGTTTGTATATTATATATATATATATAATATATATATATATATATATAGAGAGAGAGAGAGAGAGAGAGAGAGAACTATGTTTATATATGTTAAATACCATAAATATTATATAACTATGTTATTATATTAGAATTATATATAGTTAATATTATTATATTTAATTAAGTTATGTTTTGTTACATTACATACATACATACATACATACATACTACTACATACCATACATTACATACATACATACATACATACATACATACATATATATATCATATATATATATAATATATATATATATATACATTTATTTGTTTGCTTGTTTTTAAACTTTAAAGGTTAATATTTTTTTTAAGTAATTAATTTCTAAACTAATTGTACTATATTTACTATTAATAAATTATTTACAATGTAAATTAATTTAAATTTAAAATAATAGAATAAAATAAAATTTCTTATTTGATAAATAGAGGTTCACCATGAGCAACCATACTGATCATGTTAATCTCAAACTCCTAATTTATGTATTTATTGGTTATAGTTTGGTTGTTTTCTATTTTGGAGTTTTTTGGGGCATATTTTTGGTCAAATTTGTTAGAATTTTAAAATGAATTTTTTTGTAAGCTTGGCAGGACTATATCTTCATCATTTCCAATATATCACCTCGATCGGGGTGGGGAATTGAACCGGTGACTTTTCATCAAGGAGTGTTTTAATAGAGCACCCAATCACCATCTATCAAAGACCCTCCAAATAAAATTTAAAATGCATTTAAAATAAAATTAAAAATTAAAAAATTATTTCACAAAATTCCTAACAAAAAACTTTAAAACCTAAAATAACTAGAAAATGATGTTTTTATTGTTCAAAATCAGAACATATGCATAATAAACATGCTACATATGGTTTTCTAGGTTTTTTGTGTGATTTTCTAGGTTGGTTTTGTGGTTTTCTAAGTTGTTTTTTGTTGTTTTGAAAGGTTTTTTTTGTGGATTTTTGCGGTTTTCACGTTTTTTGTTTTTGTATTGTACGCTTTTTGTTTTGGTTTTGTTTTTTGTTTTGTTTTTTTGTTTTGTTTTTTTGTTTGTTTTTTTTTTTCATTCAAATTTATTTATTTAATTTTGTAGTAAATATTAAATAAAAAAAGACAAAAGGATAGCAAACCTACCTTCGCTTGAGACTCTGGGACATTGGCGGGGTGGTTGGAAAGTTTGGATAGGTTGTTTCATAATCCAAGCGCTCTATCAAGCTCCAAATACCTCGGTCGAGCTCTTGTTTGTCCACGGTCTGTGAAAATATTACACGCTTAGACCATGACCACACATTTTAATATAAAACAGGAGCTCGATTGAGCCCTAAAGCTCGATTGCGCATTAGAGCTCGATCGAGCCATAATTCTCAATCAAGGGTTAGTTTTAAACCTTCGGTCAAGCAATTTTTTTAGTGCTCAAGGGGCTCGATCGAGCACTAAAAAATGGCTCAATTGAGCGCTTAAAATGCTCGATAAAACTCTCTTTTTTTGAACTAAATGCACCCTCCCTTCCTAGAAAGTGTAACTCAAATCCATGCTTTTACCCCACCGTCTTCCCTACACTTAAGTGCCTTGTAAGCTTGGAGCTGTGAGCCTCTTTGATTAATTGAAATTTCTCACCTTTAGGAACACATAACTTATCCATCCTGTACAGTAGCTCGTCATGGAGATGGTAGCCAATGGTGTTATCACCATCGTGCACATGACTCTAGCTCTACAACTAATGAAACACATGCTTGAAGTTGTCATCCTCTAAACACGCCTCTTTATATGCATCATGGTCGAATGGCTCCATGTGCATTAGAATTCCCAAAGTTGTGATCTTTGATGTGGGTGACCATGAAATCATATCGACCAACATGTTTGTTCTACCCTTATACTTGATTAGTAAATGAAAATGTTGTAGAAACACAATCCACTTGTAATACTTTGTCTTTTGTATCTTACTTTGGGCCTACAAGTGTTGTAGTGGCTAGTGATCTATGTGGATTGTTCTCTCCTTCCCCATTAGATAATGCTTCCAATTCTTCACGAATTGCACCAAGGCATATAACTTTTTTTCATAGATAAGGAAGTTAAGAAATACCCCATGAAATACTTTAGAATAGTAGCATACTGGTCTTCCTTCCTACACAAGACCACTCCCATAACATACCCACTCACATTTGTATCCATTTTGAAAGGTTGATGCAAGTTTGGTAATTTTAGAATTGGTACTTGAATGATATTCTTTATCTCCTCAAAGGCCCTCCAATGACCCTTTCGCCACTGGAGAGTCTTTCCACTTGATGTTATGTTTTGGAGTGGTGTTGCCACTATTAAAAATGAGGCTATGAATTTCCTCAGGTATTTTTTTGCCCCAATGAAACTCCTAACCTCAAAAACATTAATAGGAACCAACCATTTCATGATGGCATACATCTTGGAAGTATCTATTTTCAACTCTCCTCCACATATCACATACCCCAGATATAACAAAGAGTGTTGTGAAAACTCACACTTTTTGAGATTTGATAGTAGCAGGTGCTTCTTTAATGTATCCAACGCCTGTGTCAAATGTGAGATGTGCTCCTCTTATGTAGCATTGTATACCAACATATCATCCAAATAGATAATAAAAAATGAATCTATAAGAGGGCACAATATATCATTCATTAACCCCACAAATGTATATAGTGCATTGCATAGGGAAAATGACATGACTAACCACTCATATAAACCTTGTCTGGTTTTGAAGGTGGTCTTCTAGGTATCTTCTTCTCTAACTAGAACCTAGAAATATCCAAAATTTAAGTCCATCTTGGTGAATTATTTCCCCCTTTGCAACGAATCCAACAAATCATATATTCTGGGTAGGGGTACCTATTATTGAGCCTATTTTTTTTCAATGCCCTATAATCTATACACATTCACCAAGTCCTATCCCTCTTTAGAATAATGATGATGTATGACCAATATGGTTATGTACTCGGTAGAATGACACCTTGTTCTAGTAGTTGTTGCAATTGTTTCTTCACTTCACTTGCTTCTATAATAAACTTCTTATATAAGCTAATGTTTAGCAACGGGGACTCTAGAAATCTCTAGATCTTGTGATATGCTTCCCTCTTGGGTGGTAATTTGAACCTAGAAATTTCCAAAATTTAAGTCCATCATGGTGTATTATGTTTCCCTCTGCAACAGATCCAACAAATCATTTATTTTGAGCAAGGGGTACCATTTGTCCTTGCCTAGAAGTTGTCCTTTCAATACAATCCATGAAAGGTTATTCTACCCTTTTTTTGTAGTTTTGTATGTCTTCTACGAAATTATATCTTCTTTCAACTCTGCCTGAGCATTTGGTATTAAATCCTCCACAAAAGGTTGGACCTGTTCCTCTTACTGACCTAACATGGAAGGCTCATAAAGTTTCAAATTCTATACATTCACAATTGAGTAAATGCACATGTATGGGGGTAGACTGAGTCTCTATGGGGGTATACTAAGTATTAGTAAATGCACATTTATGGAAGTAATCAAATTTTATTACATCCTAAAGCTGCATGTAAAAAAAAGAAGAGAATCCATTTGGCTTTGGTTCTTTGTTTGGATTGAAGGAAAATCCAACTTTGCATATTTGTTCTTCAGTAGGGTTTTTTGTCAACAAATTAATGTCTTCCTATGATATACTTAGGAATATGTTCCAATGTTAATTGTTCCACTTCAAGGCTATTAGGGCTTGTGGTGCTATAAAAATAGTTGAAGTGACATACTACCTCCTTTTTGAGTGATGCAAATTTGAAATTTTCTACCTCTTGCAACAATCTATTTAATATTAGTTTGTAGACTCAATTTTTTTCTTGCTTATGAAATTCGTTTGTCTTCATATCTCCAGCCTTGAACTGATTTTTTTCGAGATTTTAAATGCCAAATATCTTATTCCTCTTTGAGAGATTTATGATAGACTGCAAATTCTTGTCTTTCTTCTTGTTGTAGATCATCTGTCACTAACCCATTCTCCACCTTATCTTGTATAATTTCCATTCTTTTTTCATATACCTATTTCTTTCCATATTTTTTCTGATTGGTGGTCTCATTTCCATTATTTTAATGAAAGATTCAAGCACTTTATTTTTTTCTCCCACATCATAATTGAGCTTCCCAATACCCACCTACTCCAAACCTTCTTCACTAGATCTTTGAAGTTTGGCGAGTTTGCCCAAATTGGACGATAATGAAAGGGTAGTGGCCCAAAGTCAATGTCTTATGAGATATCAAGAACAATTGGCTCGTGATCTGAGCAAATATAAGGGAGGATTATGGAATTGACAAATATTTGTTGGGATAAGAATGAAACTAGAATTTAAAATGTCTAACTAGGCAAAAATATGGCCTGATCCAGTCTGCTTATTGCTCTAAGTGAATTTGTTAGTGGAAGGGTTTATATACAATAAATTTAATTTATGGATATATTCTTCTAAATGTTCTCGGAACTTGTATCGAATGTGAGATATCCCTTTTTTCTCCCATTGATGTAATGTTGTATTGAAGTTTCCACCCAATATGCAATGAGATCCAAAAATTGTGTCCTCAAGGGCCACTAAGGAACTCTAGAAATCATGTTTTTCATTGAATTGAACATGCATGTAAATATTGAAAATAGAGTAGACCTAATTTGAAGGAATATGTAGAAAATAAGTAGCCAACCAGCGAGATGTTGAACTAGATACTAGCAATCCAAGCAAAGATTGATACCACGTGGCAGATATCCACCTGAAGCTCCTCTTGCACTAACGAAAATAATCCCACTACCATTCCAAATATGATGCTAATTTTGGAGGACCTCTTGGTCCCCCATTCTTGTCTCCTGGAGTGGGAGAACTAGCAGTATTTCTTTTTTGATCAAATATTTCACTTTCTCCATCCTTTTTGTTGAACCCAATCCTCTGCAATTCCAAGAGAGGACCCTCATTACTTGTCGTATTAGTAGCCCAATGTTGAGGGGGTGAGTTGCCTCCTTTTTTGGTGTTTCGATATCCCTTTAGATTGCATGTGTTCCCATTTCCTTATCATTCTCTATTTTTTGTGCTTACCTCTCTATTGGTGTGTTGATGAACCTTTTGTTGGAGCCTTTCTAATTCTTTTTCATTATATGTGTATAATTTCTCATTAGCTGAGCTCGAAAAGGAAGGTCCTAATTTGGAGCTTTTAGGGGAGAGGAATATTCCACTATTTGTTGCTCTGTTATTGATCATTTTTTAATGGGGGCATAAATTCATCATTTTTCTCTTGTTCGTGTCCTGGTTTCGAATTTTGTACATGTTGTTGTACTTTGTTTTCAATAAATTCTCCTTCTTCAATCACTAAATTGAGAGCCTCAAAGTTGTTATTTATCTCATTTTTGGCTTTACTAGATCCTTCCCCTCCCCATGGAGTGGATCGCTTAGGGGAAGTTGGTCCTTTCCCTTTGTTCCCATTTTGATCTTATTGCTTTGGCAGATTGTTCTATTGTTTAGTTGGGCCTCTTCTCCTCTTTTTCTATTGCCAGTTTTCTCCTTTATTCCCTTGTTTTTGCTACTCTTGTTGTTTTATTTTGTAGTTTCTTGCAAAGTGGCCATATTCATGGAAAAAATTAGATTTAAAAGGAAGTTGATCATAATCAACCTCTTGAATATGGATCCATATATCCAAGTTTAGGATTATTATTGCTGGAAGCCCCTTATCCAGATCTACCTCCATGCATATCCTTGCATAGGAAAAGATCCAATCTAGTGGCTCGACTCGATCAATGTATTGTTATAAAATTATATATTATAGAGCAATGGAACACATAGAATATTGCAGAAATATAAACACAGAAAACGCATAAAACCAGAGAGACACAGATATACGTTGTTCACCTAGTTTGGCCTACGTCCACCCCGAACAACTAGTCCTTCATTTCTATTATCCAGCAAAATGAAGAGACACAACCTACAGCAGATCCGCTGTAATATCCTATGTTTTCTCTCACAGTCTCACCTCTCTATTTCTCGCTCGGAGAATATACATCTATTACATAGCCTCAATACAATGCCCTCATACAAAGAGAGGGGTTGCCTTCTAGGGAAAAAAACCCTAAACTAAACATAAGTTCTACCATCAGATCATCCGCCTAATGAACAGCTCAGATTGACTAGAAATTACTATACTTTTACAAGGCAATTTTACATTTGTTTTTAGCTTTAGGGGCGCTGCCCTTGAAACCCTCGTCAAGGGATCGCTAGCCTGTAGACCCTCCAGCCGGGGGGGATTAGCTACCCCGGACCCTTGCGGGGGGGGACAAGTCCCCCTCGCACTCCCCCGCATGGAGGGGTGTACAAACTTCCTGGGGTATACATTCGGTTGAAACAAAAACCTCTAAATAATCATGCTCCACATCCAACATGTATTTCCCTAGTGAATTACTGATATTTCTAAAAGTATTATCATTCCAATAGTGCAAGGGTAAAAAAGGAAGTTTCATCTAAACAAGGATGGCATATGAGACATCATTTTCAGGGTTAAAATTTGGGTTCCATCGATCTAGATATAACCCTTGGACCCCTGTGAAGTAAGAATTTCTTTGAAATATTAGGTCTCGATCATACTTGTTCTCAAAAAATAAGGTTAAAAACTTGGTCCGCAAAAAATTGAAGTGACAAAACCCTTGATCATGGGGTATCCATTTTTTTTTCAACCCACAAGATCATCAAATGTGGTGAGGGCCATATCCCCATGGATTGTCCTATCAATCCATGTTCAACCAATTGTAGGGATCATACTATAGATTGTGGTGCAAAAACCTCGACCCTTGGAATTTCTTTGGAAACTTCTTACCAAAACGAGAAGGTTTTAGCTTCTAGTACTGTGGCCCATTTGCTGAGTTAAAAGTAGTGATATCCAAATAATGGGGTAAGAGAAAAGTTGGAGACCCACCCTATCTGGCTATCTAGCCACAAAAAAGTGTCATATCCATTAAAACTCTCAAAGCTACAAATATTTCAGTGTTGCTTAAGGGGAGTTCCATTTTGATGGAGAAATGATCTTTGACTAATTCCTTTGACTGTGGGATTATGTTTCATTCATTCACATTTTATACATTGAAGTCAATACGAAACTCATCATTAAATTGTTATATAT
>APFE031288309.1:0-42093 GCA_000404065.3 Pinus taeda | reverse complement strand
TTTGTGATTAAAATTATCATATAAAATCTATAAAATCTTTTATTATAAATATAATCATATAAAAAAAATAGAATTGATAAAATCTTTATAAATATTAAATTCATATAAAAAACAACAAAACTAATTGGGATCTGATAGACATTAAGCTGACTATTGGCAAGTACACGTGGTCAAACAAGAGAGTTGGCCCGGGTCACATAGCAGCAAGATTGGACAGATTCTTGGTGAAAAGCTCTTTCCTGCTTCTTAGACTAGAAGCTAGATCGCACATTCTCCACAACAACATATCATATCACAAGCCTATTAGCCTGGAACTGCTGACTCCCAAGGATCTGGGGCCTATCCCATTCAGATTCAACGCTCTCTGGATCATAGAGACAGACTTTATGGATAAGGTCAGAGACTACTGTAAAGCCCCAGTCAAGGGATCCACCTTCTTTGTTTGGGAGGAAAAACTCAGAAGAGTTAAAGCCATGCTAAAAAACTGGGCTAAGACCCTGCCCAACCCTGCTGCGGAAAGGAAAAAAATTCAAATCAGTCTAGAAAGCCAGCATCTCCTCCTTGAAATGGCTGAAATCACAAAAGAAGAATTAGAAAGGAGGCCAAGCTCCAACAAAGTCTCCATAAGGCCTGCCTGGCAGAAGAGGAGTATTGGAGGCTCAAGTTCAGAAGCCTTTGGCTCAAATCTGGCGACAGAAACTCCTCTTTCTTTCATAAACAAGTACAAGCTAGAAAATGACGTAATTCCATCACCGAAATAAAAGAAGAAAACTGCGTTCTGAAGGACTTTGCAAGCATAAAAAAGGCAGATTCAGATCATTTTGAGAAACTGTACAGGGAAGAACTAGAAGATGAGTAAAACAACAACCTGCTGGATGCTATCCCTAGCCTCATCACCTCCAAGATGAACCAGGTTCTTGAAAGCAAAATCACGTAAAAGGAAGTCAAGGAGGCCCTTTTCGCAATGGATCCCAATAAAGCTCCGGGATCGGATGGTTTCATGCCTAGATTTCTATAAACCTGTTGGCAGATAGTTGAGAAGGAGCTCCTCAAAATGATCCAGAAATCCCAAGACTGTCAGAAGATTGGAGGCTGCACAAACTCAGCATTTCTCGCCCTCATTCCCAAGGAGAAAGGTGCAAATTCTTTCAGCATATTTCGCCCAATTTCCTTATGTAATATTGGGTACAAAGTGATAACCAAAGTGATAGCTAACAGGTTGAAAATAATTCTCCCTAAAATCATTCCAAACAATCAAGGTGGATTCATTCAGGGCAGGCAGCTGGTGGAGAATTTCGTGCTGGTTCAAGAGGCATTCCATTCCAGCCTACACCGAAAGGAAAGAGGTATGGTTATTAAATTAGATCTAGCAAATGCCTTTGATCGTGTTAGACATAGGTTTTTGTTTGATGTGTTGCATAAACTGGGGTTCGGGCAAAACTTCATAAAGTGGATCAAAGCATGCATTTCGAAGCCTTGGATTGCTCCTGTGGTGAATGGTAGGGCAGCTAATTTCTTCAAAGCCTCTAGAGGACTGAGGCAGGGGTGTCCCCTTTCACCCCTCCTATTCGTCCTCCAGACTTCTGTCCTCAGCTTTTATCTAGATAAAAAGCAACAAGAACAAGACATTGCTGGCCTATGCATTGCAAGGGGGGTCAAATGCATCAACCACACCCTCTTTGCTAATGATACATTACTGTTGGGGGCTGCTCCTCTGCATTCAACTCTTAAATTCAAAGAATTTCTGGATGACTACTGTAAGGTTTCAGGCAGCGTGTTAAACAAGGGCAAATGTCAGATATATTGTTGGAATATTCCTGCTTCAACTGCAAACTCCATAGCCAGATGCCTCAGATTTGCAACCTCCATTACTTGGTCCTCATTTAAATATCTTGGTATGCTAATCTTTCAGAAGAGGGCATTGAGCAAAGACTGGTTCCCTCAGCTAGACAAATTCAAAGCAAAAATGCAAGCCTGGGGATCCTCTTGGCTCAATATTGCCGGCAAATCAGTGCTTATTAAGGCAGTTCTTAGCAGTCTTTCGATATTCATATTCTCTGTCCTCCTGGCACCTGTGGGAATTATAAAAAGGATGGAGGAATTAATCAGGCAGTTCTTCGGGAAAGGAGGAAAACAAAATGATAAGAGAATTTCCCTAGTCAATTGGGAAATGGTCACCAAACCAATTTTTGAGGGAGGATTGAACTTCAAAGAACTTAGAGCTCAAAATCTAGCCATGGGAGCCAAATTAATTTGGAAAATCATAGCTCCTAATCCAAGTTGGGTACAGGTAGCATTGTGGAGGAAATACTTCAGAGGAACGAGACTCAGATGCCTGGATTAGCCCAAAAATCAACTCAGAACTCCTTTCAGCATGTTCATTAATAGAATTGGCTCTCTGATAAGAGATTACTCTTATTGGATTCCAGGGAATGGTAAACGAAATTAGCTGTGGAACGACAGAATCCTGGATCAACCTCCGCTGGCAGAATCGAGGGACTTTACTGAGCTAAAGCGTTGGATGTCTGAAGCAAACATCAACACATTGTGGGACCTCTCGATTTGGAAAGAGGATGCATGGACGGGTTGGAAACAACCCCCTGTTCCTCCCGCCTTGTAGTCAGAGATGGCAATGCTCAGCAAATATTTGCACGGGCTGGCTCCTATACAAGCGCGCAGGCAGGACATGAGAGGATGGGGCAAAAATCGGACAGGCTACACAGTTTCTTAGGGATACACTAAGTGTCTTGAAAGACCCCATGTTCCTCCCGATCCTGCCCCCTGGGTAGGCATATGGAAATTCCCTTCAATTCCTAAAGTAGATCACTTTTGTTGGCTTCTCTGCCATCAAAAAATTCTCATTGATGACAGGCTTCAGAAAAGAGGCATCTATGGGCCTTCTAGATGCGTGCTTTGCAAAGAAAACTCAGAATCCGCCTTCCACCTCATGATCGAGTGCAAGTTCACAACCTCTATTTGGCAGGAGCTTCTTGTTTCCTGGAAATATAAGTTCAACTTCCCTACCTCAGTTTTGGATCTGTTCACAGGCTGGATGGCTAGATATCCAGGCACACTCCCAAAAAATAAAACAATCAGGACAGCGTGGAGTGCACTGCTTAAATTCATCAGTTGGCAAGTCTGGTTGGAAAGGAACAGGAGGATATTCTGGAGCAAGGAACAGGACTACAAAATTGTTGCCAACTCAGTGAAAAGCCAGCTAGTCAAGTGGCTGGAAGACAAAGGAGATGACTCAAATCTAACTCAGCAAGATAGAGAGTTGGGATCTATCCTCAATTTTAATTTTCAAAAATCAAGAAGTCCTCCTCCAACCCACAAAGAATGGAAAATTAGGAAAATCGAAGAAGACTTTCAGGCCTGGCTGTCTAATCAACCACTTCCCTCTCTCTTCTTTGATGGGGTAGCAAAAGGGAATCCAGGAAAGGCTGGAGCTGGAGGACACATCATTAATCCAGACGACACATCTCCACACAATTTTGCTTGGGGAATAGGCCATTCCTTTGGCATACAAGCTGAGGCGTTGGACCTCTTTCAAGGTATCAAATATCTCAAAGAGCTGGGAATTGAGGAGGCAAATGTCTTTGGAGATTCCCAAGTAATCATAAAAGCAGTGGTGACCAACTCCAATCCAGCGGATCTACGACTAGAAAGGTTAATTACAAGGATCAAAAGCATGACAAAGTCCCTAAATCTGAATTATTTTCATGTTTTGAGAACAAATAATAAAGCAACAAACATTGAGGCAAACAAGGCAGTCCACTTAGATGCCGGTACTATTCTCAAAGATAAGGAAATTCTTTGGGAACCAATCCCTTAAAGAGTCATGTTTTACTGCATTCTCATGCACCAGTTCGTTTGTATCTTTCAACTTGGAAAATTAGCAACAGAAGTGCACTTTAACAATTGTAAAAAGAGGAAGCTAATAAGAGTAGGCGCCATTTTCCTCTTGTTGGAAAGGCATGCTGAAATCTGTTCCTCCTTTTGTAACTGAATGTGTGGCTTTTAGCCATTCAGTTAATGAAATCCCATAACCCTTCTTGTAAAAAAAACAAAAAAAACAAAACTTCAAATTTGTTAATTACAAACAAAGTACGTATACATTTTTTTTTATAATACTTCAAATTAATTAATTATAAAAATAAATAAAAATAAATAAAATTATAATTAATAATAATAATGTAATAGTAAATTTTTTTTAAATAAAATAAATTTAAAAATTAATAAGACTAAACTTCCCATTTTTAATTTGAATCACGTTTTTCAATGTCTTTACCTCCAATTATAGATGTCTACATAAAATATCCCTATATCAATCGTGAGAACTAAGACAAAATTATTATAAAATTATTTTGAGACGAAGAATTAAAAACCCAAAATTTGTATCCATCAAAATGAAGTGAATTAATATTTATATATATATATATTATATATAAAACAACCTCTTTCCAAGGGGTTTTTCATAAATTTATAAATTAAAATAATTATAATAAAAAATAAAATTATTTTTAAATATTTTAAGTTAAAATTTAGAACAATAAAAATTAAAATTTATAAATATTTTTGTAAATATGAATATGAGGAGATATTTAATGAAATTATTATAAATTAGTTTTTTTTTATTAAGTTGAGAGGTTGATTTTATAACTAGTTTGATGTGTAATTATGTTCATCTATTATTAAAGTTGAAATTTTGTTATGTTTTTGTTTCTGTTTTTTTTTTGTAGTAGAGGAACCGGCAACTGGGACAGCCTCGCAACTCGCGTGACACGTGGTCGATTATGGCCGCCACCACTATAACCTCTGGGCTTCATGCGTTGCCCGCCACCACTATAACCTCTGGGCTTCACGCCTTGCCCGCCACCACTATAACCTCTGGGCTTCATGCCTTGCCCAGCCTCGCAACTCGCGTGACACGTGGTCGATTATGGCCGCCACCACTATAACCTCTGGGCTTCATGCGTTGCCCGCCACCACTATAACCTCTGGGCTTCATGCCTTGCCCGCTATAACGCGTCACCAATGTAAGTCCGGGGGATTTGAACTCCTGACCTTCAATAGGGAGTCCGCTTACTACAAACTTCACCACCATGTGATTACCAACTTGCCTACCCCTGTGGGGTTTGAAATTTTATCATATTAACTAAAATAAAAATTTAAAAAAATCTAACAATAAAAATAAAAATAAAATAATTATACAAAACATTTAAATAATGTCTACTCATTAAAAAAAATTACATATGAAAAAATTATATTTTTAAGTTCATATTAAATCTGCATTTAACAACAAATCTATACTAATAAATAATTACAAATCTTCAACTATAAAATATATATAATATATATATATATATATAATTTAAATTCAAATGTAAATTAAAATTAAAGAATTCGGAAATCTGTTTTTAGTGGTATAAAAAATTATGTTATTTCCATGATGTACATCATTGAGACGGTTAACCTTTTATGATTCAATTTTGAACCTTTTGAACTTCCGGAAAAAACTAAATCACCAAAAGCCTAGGTCGAACTCTAATCTATTAATATATATTTATTCTTGGGCGTTGGTTTATTAAGACCATCCTGATTAGAGGGGTGATTTTAAATTGGCTGACAATATCAGCCTGACCCTCCGATCTTAACAATAATTCTCATCCAAATGGCGAGGTTAATTGTGTTTGCCATCGTCAGATTATTTTGGAAAGTTAAATTTAAATTTTCTTTTGCTTTTGCTTTTGCTTCAACGGCTAGAAATCGTGGAGAGAATGTGATTCTATATATAGAACACGGTAAAATTAATTCCATCAGGTTTGTTTGAGACAGTGGTTTATGCTCCTCTCTTATTTATTCTGTGTTGTCTGTGTAGTCTGTGTGTTGATGTTGTGGAGGGTTGGTGGGTTTGTTTTGTGTTTTATATTGGTGTTATGAGTCTCTACTGTTTGTATGTATGCATGTTTGTTTTTGTGAGTATTGTTCTGTCATTGATGTATTCAATATGTCATTTCTCTCATTTCTAAGTACATGAACCCTGTCTCTGTGAACCCTGAGAGAAATAATAATGGTGGAGGCAGGGCTTGATGGTAGGATTATATTCACAATTTTTTTAGTGTTTTTATCCCTGTTCTCACAATTTGATATAATTTGCAAATGTCACTGAATTCTTTTTTGAATTCTAATGTTAAATTATGGAACGTAGGGCCGTTATTGTGTTGGTTGGTCATGGCTTATCTGCCAGCCTGCAGAAGAAAAAGGAGCGGTGAAGAACTTGTAGAGAATAAAATTGGATCGTCTCATGTTACAGGTATGTATACATTTTCTTTCGCAGACATATTTTTCTACTCTGATTCGGATAATAATTATAAAGAAGGGAATAAATGAATATGAATCTATGTAGATTTTGTATATTAGATTTTATTGGATGTAAATTTGTAGTGTATTTCAGTGAATTTAGTATTATACACCCAGATGAATCTGTAAATTTTATATACTAGTTTAGATTGCATGTAGAATAATCATAGTGTATTATTCGTAAATTTATGGTTATAAGTAGAAAAATCAATCTCAGACACAACTCAATAAATCTAAAACAAAACCCATATCAGCCCAGCGCAACAAATTTCGTAGAATTGAGAATAAATGACCATTCCCGCTTCTTGTGGCCCTCATTTCGCATGCTTTAGTTTCACTTTAAATTAGGGTAATCCTCTAAACTTATCCTCCCAACAATAAAGCTTTCCACACATCACAATTTGGAAACAGGGCAGAAAGATCCACAATTAAAACAATCCTCCCAATGATTCTGGTATTAACCCTCTTTTCAATTTTAACATCAATATATCTGGCATTAAATTTCATTGCCATTAAATTTGTTCTCAGAATTCTAACCAGATATTACCATCTGCGTGACTTGGAGGGGATGGGCAAGGAACAAGTTGACTCTGTAATAGTTCCCATGGCTCCTCGGCTCTGAAAACTCGGTGAAAATGCCGTAATATTTGACAGGTAGATTCAATTCGCCACCCGAGCTTGCATGCTTGGGTTTGAGCTTTGAAGATCGTCACCACGGCTGCTGGTTGTGAGACGAGGAGCAATTATAGCACCCAACTCGGTCTAGGGTTCGACTCTTTCAGAGTTCATTAATATTTATTGTTTTTTTAATGAAATTTAAGTTACCTTTTCAGTAGTCTAAATTCTTCCTGACTTGCAGTTTCTTCAGTGTCTCGACAATTATAGCACCCAACTCGGTCTAGGGTTCGACTCTTTCAGAGTTCATTAATATTTATTGTTTTTTAATGAAATTTAAGTTACCTTTTCAGTAGTCTAAATTCTTCCTGACTTGCAGTTTCTTCAGTGTCTCGGCAATTATAGCACCCAACTCGGTCTAGGGTTCGACTCTTTCAGTGTTCATTAATATTTATTGTTTTTTAATGAAATTTATGTTACCTTTTCAGTAGTCTAAATTCTTCCTGACTTGCAGTTTCTTCAGTGTCTCGCCAACCTGGAAGCCTCACTATTCCGTATACTTATCGATACGTCAAATTTTAAGGTCTTTTCTCGAAACGTAACCCGCATCTTGCCAGCAATGCATAATAATTCTATTTTTTATTTTCTTAGGTTACGCAAATGTACATTGGCCATTGACAGTGCTGAGATGTCACATTCCGCATGAGAGAGTAGGCCACGAAGGTTAACAAATGTGTAGAAGGAAGAGGTTAACAATTAATGTTAAATTTAATGTGTGTGAATAAGTTAGAAAAAGGTAGAAAATAAATAAATTAATAAATCAAAGTTAATTTGTATTGGTATTAAATACTAATATTTTAATTAAAAAGTTTTTATTTTTAAATTAAAATTTTATGGTTATTTGAAAGAGTATAGAGTTAGTTTGTTTCTGGCAATTTAAGTGCTAATGGTTTTGGAAATGAAGTTTCACTAAACCGGAAGTCTTGGGTTCAAATCTTGTGCTAACCTCCCGGTCGGGGTGAATCATGAACATGTAAACACGAAAATAAGAGAGTCCTACCAAACTTACAACAACAAAAAATAATATAAAGTTAAATAGACTTTACATATCTTATTATTATTAATTAATTAATTTTATTTTATTATTATATTATTTTTTTTACATTTACATATTTTGTTATCTTATTTTCTAGTTCCAATAGTTTTATTAATTCTAACAACCTATAATATTACTTTATATTTATATATATATACATATAATTTATACATATAAGAAAGGTACTTTATATAACTAATTCCCATTTAAAGGCTAAATAATTTATAATTATTAATTATTAAACATCTCTTGTTTAACTAACCATTTACACCATTGATATTATTTATATATTTTTCACCTAATATAACTAATGCTCATTAAATTATAATAATTTTTTTATGACCCTCGTCCTAATGTCAAAAGTAACCATTAGTCAAGTTAGCCGTTGGAAGCTCTGCTCAGACTATTTAATATGCTAAGCTAGATCTGTTTCTTCAACTTGTCCTGACGATGAACCACACTTTGGTTTGAAAGGCGTAGACAGATATTTTATGCATGTGATTTACGCCGAAATATTTCTTATAAATATCTTAATTTGTCATTAAAAAAATGAAGCCAATAATCAACTCTAATTGTTTAGAAGTTGATAAACAAATTACTATATCAAATTGAAAAAAAAAATTCCTTCAATATGCTAAATTAACAACCAACTTAGTGTGAGAGACTAAAATAAAAATACAATCAAATATAATTATGTATCAATATAATTGTAATTATAAATTACTTTTTAATATAAAAGCCTTAAATTTATAAAATCTAACTCACAGTTATTTTTTATAAATTTTAAATTTTAAAATATAAATTTGAGATTTTAAACATATTGAATTATCATTAGAAAAAATTCCCCCTCTAAAATTAGAGGTGGAACTATAACCATAAAATGTGCTTTAGGCTGAGCTTATTTAGAAGCAAATAAAAAATTTTGAAAGAAAGAAAAAGAAAAATATTTTAATGTTTGTGATTTTAAATATAATTTATGGGACAGATTGTTTTTTCATCAATTGATGCATGTGGTTTTTTTCTGTGAAGTCAAATAACTTCTGGTTTTTGGAAAAACCCCTAGCTAAATAAATTATCCCAAAAACTACCTGCCAAAATATTTGTAAAACTTTCTCATATATCTTTAAATACCTCACATTCTAAAATAAAATATTTTTATATTTCTATTTTCCTATTTTTTAAATAATAAACCCGTTCTTCGACGCAAATATATCTCCAGAAAAATGATCGGGGGCATTTCTATATCTGAATAGCCAGCCTTTTCGGGCCTTTTCGGGAGTTCCTGGACATATTAGCGCTGGGACTCAGACAACGAACTGATATAGAGAGAGCTCGGGCTTTCTATCGGGTGCAGCGAACTGATATAGAGAGCGCTCAGGCTTTCTACGCGATAAGATGTATAGGTTATTAAAATGAAATTATAATAAAAAATGAATTATTAAGATGTATAGGTTATTAAAATAAAATTATAATATAAAATGAATTATTTTGAGGGGTAGATTTTTTTAAAGAGTTGATATATTGGTTTGGTCTAATCACATAAAATATATAGAATATAGGTTTTAATTTATATAAACATATTTATTTTAATTTAGTTAAAATAAATTATAAATTAATATTATAAATTATATTTTTTGTTAGTTTGTTAAGTTGTGTGAGTTTTAAGATGATTGTATATTTAATTTTTGTTTGAGAAACTATGAACTAAAACATTTTATGTTGTTAAAATTTTTTAACAATTTTGAACTTCTACTAAACAAACTCTTAACATACAAAAAAAAGTGTACACTTCATTACTATTTATTTCCATTATTCTCTATCCAGTAAACATAAAAAAATTCAAAAAATTTAAAATTTTCATTATTCAAATAATTTATTTTTAAATATTCTTTAGTAACTTTTTAAAAATTAAATTTATTAAATTTTGAGTTATTTTTAATAGTAAATAGGATCTGTGTTCCATATCTTTTAACTTTGAATAAATTTATCAACGTTTTTTAAAAATATATAAATTACAATCATCTAAAACTTATTTAATTCTTTTTATATTACAGTCAAATTATAAATCCAATATTCTTAATAATAAAATTTAATTAATTTAATATTAAATAATTTTCAACTTTTATTAATACAAATCTATTCAACTAATCATATATAAAAATACTTATTATTAAAAATCCTTTCTATCATTTTTTTTATCATTATACAAATACTTATTATTAAAAATCCTTTCTATCAATTTATTTATTTATTCATTTTTTTTTAATTTCTTAAACACTAAACTTTTTTTCTTTAAATAATGAATGAACACATATCACTGGTAATTTTTTTTTTTAATTAATTATAAAGGACTATTTTTTTTCTTTTGTTTTGTTTCGTCAGCCGTCAACCTTCCCTGCTCTTAAAAATGATGTTTTTTCTTCCTCTTTACAAAATAAAATAAAATTTCAATCAGCGCCATGAGTTAAATGTCTCGAGTTATAAAGAGAGATTGACTAGGCATAATATCACACCATACTATTTTTCACATTAACCCTCTCTGCAATTTCAACACCAACATATCCCTGGCCGCTTTGAACATTAAGATTGGCATCAAATAGCATTTTGGTCTTTCTTGTAAGTTTCGTTTTCTTATTGGAGCGCATTGCAGAAAAAATTATTAAATTTAATGCGTGAGATCTCAATTTAAAGAAATAAAGAAATGGATAGAAATCTCAATGTTAATGTGAATTTATTTTGTAATTGAAGTTAAATTCAGTAGTATTATAAAGAAATATTTCAAAATCTTTGATTTTGTTTTCTCATAAGTTGCATTATATATATTTGAAAAAGATTTCTTCCTGGCTGGACCATGGCTTATTTATTACGGAGGTATTTATTGGTAGACAGATGAGAGTAGAGCATCGAAGCGCAAGCCTCTGAATTGTAGGGATAGGAAATCACCCAGCTGTCTGGATTAGGAAGTTACTCTCGCGGGGTTGTTGGTTTGTCAGAGTGAGCGAGCCCACCGAGAAGCCCGCCCCCTTAGATTGGATAAGTGCATTAACCTGTATAATAAGGGTAGTGAGTGAATAAGGAGGGGAGCAAGTAACGATCCGACCAACTCTGACTGAGACCAAATTCTAACGACTTAGACCTTACCTACCCAATCTAGCTAGGCTCTGTTCGCGGTGAAAGCCTCCCTAAAGTCTGATCCCAGCTCACAATGCCGATTAGAAACCAAATTCCAATAAATCACAAGAACCACTTCGTTGAAACCCCAATAGATAGCAAGAGTGGATACTTCAGTTCATTGGGACCAATCGGTGTTTTCGGTATTGGTCCGGAAGAATTCGAACACATCAAATATAGATGTGGGAGATTCTAGATTCAACTAAGAGCAGCTCACCCCTAACCCTTAAAACCGAACTTATGGAATAGCAAATGATTAGCTAATAATTAATGAATTTTTACCGATTGAGCTAAGAATTTGTTTGTCGGTTTGCTCTGTTACCTGCAGAATGGGTTTCCCATAACCCACCCAGGATTCCCAGGTAGGCATGCATATCTCCCAACACCCAGGATAAGTATTGAGGTATGCCCAGGTAGGCATATAGGGAGCATACCTGTACTATATATATGCAGACTACCTGGAGCCTATTCGTGCGTGAGATGTGTGACACAGTTCTCTTTACAATGCTTTATACCGCCCGCTGGGACCCTTATTATTGGCCTTGATCAAAACCCCTGTGTATCAGCTTGTGTCTGTGACCTTAGTGTATTCCTTTATTGTTATTGTCGTTGTAGCCTCTTATTGTTTTTATTGTGCCCTTACATTATTATTGTTATGTCGGCTCTAATTATATTGTGACCCCTTAGACTCCTATATATAGAAATGAGGTCTTGTCAGTTGTATCATCGAAGAATTGTTTCATTTGTGTAATGTAAAAGATGTTTCCCCCTCAAAGGAGTTGCTTTTGAAGTCGTTGATCTATCTCTTTCTTCTATTTTGTGAGCTGGTTGTATAACATTTGGTATCATTGTTATTGTTGTGCCTACATTGTTCCCATATTGTTATTATTGTGCCCCATAGAAGCCCACTATTGTTATTGTTGTGCCTTTACATTATTATTGTTTTGTTGGCTTTGATTATATTGTGACCCCTTAGACTCTTATATATAGAAAGGAGGTCTTGTCATTTGTATTATCGAAGAAATGTTCATTTGTGTAATGTAAAGGAGGTTTCTCCTTCAAAGAGGCTACTTTTGAAGTTGTTGATCTATCTCTTTCTTCTATTTTGTGAGTTGGTTACATAACAATATAAAAGGTACAATGCAAGAACATAAAATATACAATGTATGGAATGCCATGGCAGAGAAGAACCAAGAGCTAATAGGTTTGAGGATCATACCCATCTCTCCTAACATCCGAGGTTGGTGAAGAACATTGAAGAAAACTCCAGAAAGTCTGTTGGCTAAATGAAGGGTCGGTGGAAAGTGTAGACTATCTACTAAATCGTTGCTTGGGGGAGTTTGTGTACTGCTGAGTTTTGGAAGACCTAGTCTATCTCTCAGGAACGGATATGAGATGGATTTGCTGCTGAAATCTTGTGTGGCAGGGTGAGGTCCCACAGATCCTCACAAATACAGAGTTTGGATATGAACTAGTATCAATCAGCCTCTTGGTGCCCCTGTCTGAAGGTTGTGTTCTGAAAAATGTCATGATCATTTGTGTGGGGTTTGGTCTGATGGTAGGCTGAAGAATATGGGCTCAGAACTTGAGAGCCTCCTGCATATATAGGGCCAAACATCTCTGATCGGGATACCTGAAAAAGAAAGCGAGGGTCTGAGAATCTTTGAACAAGCAACGAAACCATCCTCTGATCTCGTAGTAGACAGGGCATCCAAAAATGAAGTGCACCTCGGTCTCCACTTCCTGTAAATGACATGCCTAGCAGATTCTGTCTGGTCTATCAATCTGGTGGTCCATCTCTACCTGAAGCCTATGAGAACCTACTCTGAACAGGCCTAGAGGAATGTGAAGAGCATGCATCCACTGGCGAAATGTATACTGGGGTTGAACAATGAGCCCATCTCTCAACTCCAAGAAGTGCTCAACGTAGAAGGCCATCTTTGGGCGCAACCCTCCCGGAGGATTGGCATAGGTGACTTGAACGAAACACCTGTAGATGTCCTCCTTGATGATCTTGTTCAACTCCTGTCTAGTACGTAAAAGGTGACTAGGAGCATCTAAGGAATATCAGAAAGGAGGGAGACGATCCAACTGACTTCCCACTGACTCTAAGAGATCTGAAACTCTTGTAAAAAAAAAAAGCAAGCCCAACCCGAGGGAGTAGAATAGGTAATAGTCTTAGAAGAGCAATATACCAAGTAAGGATATCGGCCCCTGCTCTTTATCGAGTCTGCAAAGCTTCAAACGATTGTCTCAAACGAAAAGGGCTGAGCTCCAAACTCTGCAAGGATGATGTGTTGAGGTACTGTCTATTTGCATCTAATGATGCGGCGAAGAAGAAGAATCTGGATTCTCTCAGTTGAAGCCCAATCCGATTCAAGTAAAGACGGTCCCCAAATCTCTAAGCCATATAGAACAGTGGGACAGATCAAGCTGTCCATGAGGCTCATCTTGGACGAGATATCTTGGAAGTGATGTCGAAAGCACTGTCTCTCGGGAAGTGCTAAGGATCCATATCCTTTGTTGATCCGAGGCTGAAGCACTGGTCACAAATTGAAGTGGGGACCTGAGAATCGTACCCCCAAGTAAGTATATGTGTTGGTGATCTCAAAATCCTCCCCTCTGAATAGGAAGTGAAGGTTTAAAGTTTTCTTCACCCCATTGAAGATCATAATCTTGGTTTTGTTGAATTTCCACAACCTTGGGTCTAGGTTAGAGTCTTAAAATCATTGACGCTACCAAATCAAGAATCTCAACCATAAACTACTTTGCACAACGGAAATATAAAGCAGTAAATCACACATGTACAAATATACACAATTTTTAACAAATTGTACAATATGTACAACCCCATTCTTTGTTATATCAAACCAAATATGAATAATACAATAGTCTATGGTATATAAGATACAATGACAAACATCGTTGCATCTTCTATGTCGTATCTTGTCCTGCTGGTGCTTCGCTCCCGTATTGTTCACTAGCTGCCACTTAGTCCTTCAAAGGACAACACATTGAGACTCCAGGAGAGCTGCCATCTAACACTGTCGCATGTCATTTCTGTAACATGTACAGGGGCTGATCCAATCTGCTCTCTGGGTAGGCCTAATTCCCGAGTTCCAAATTGTCAAGCTAGCAGTCACCTTTGTCCATCAATGTACTGCAATTCGACACCAAACTTCACCCAATCTTCAAATCCTCTTTGTAATATTCCAAACTTGGATAGTGATATGTAAAGCAAAAACAAATACAATAATCGAAAATTTAAACATTTAGCAAATACTCATAAAAATTGTAGAAGCAAGAACCAGCTGAGCCATTTTATTAATCCGATGAAGCAAGTACAATAGTATGAAGAAGTGCACCTGGGCTTGCCTTTATGGCAAACATGACAAAACGTAGGTGATAAATCAATAATCTCAAATGTTGATAATAATTTCTCCAATGATGCTCTGCGCTGCCCAGAAAACTGCACTGCTGGCTATAAAGGAACTGTTAGAAACCCCACCTCCAGTGCTTCAAAAATGCTGCAAAATTAACCTCAAGCCCCTTGACCAAAACCCACCAAAACACATAAATTGTTTGGTCTGCTTCTGACCTCCCAAAATCGACTCGCAAGAGGCCCTACGCTCTCCAAGACTGTTGAAGCACACGACCTGCAAATATACCAACAAAATCCTCCTCCAGTGCTCTGGAAAAGTAGGAATCACCTCCACTAGTGTTTCCCTTGTCTCTCTCAACAAGGATCAACCTCAATAGCTGTGTCTCCACCTGCCACGTGTGCACAATATTCTCCCTCTACGCTGGCCCAAGAAGTGCGAAAAACCCACTGAATAGAAGCTCTCTCTCCCAGCTCAAAAACTCACCCAAAAGGCAACAAAACACCCAAGGCTCCCTTTCGAAATTTCTCCTGGCCAAAGCTCCTTTGAAAGATGTCGAAATCACAACTTGGCCTCTCCTCACTGCGTCCTCGAGGAATACTCACCACCTGGAGACATTGGATACAACTGCTGGAAATCACAATGGAAACCTCCTTCGAAAGAATGTAGATGAACCTCTATAGGGTGGCATTAGAAGTCCCTCGAAGAAAGGGTTAGCTCTCCACTTGAAGAACTCTTGCTAAACAAGTGACTCGGTTAAGCAGCTTGAGCAAACAAAGAGAAATTCAATATGCCAAAGATGATCAAATGAGGAGTGTTGCCTTCCTTTTATAGATTTCGTGGAGCACTTTTCCCTCCATCATGGGTCCCTCACTTAACCATCGACTTCCCCTCTCATGCAATTTGAACTAGGGAGTGCATATTTTCCTAGTGTGGGTGGCCCCCACGTGTAATTTAACCAAACCAAAATAACTTGCTACTAAAGTCTAAGTCTTCTAATAAAATTGATTGGGCCCGTCTCCTCCAAAATTGGTCCCAAAATGTAGAGATTAATCTTGTTCCAAATTAATTTAGGAATGGACATTGCAGTCCTCCCCTCCCAAATGTTGCTTGTCCCCAAGCAACCTTAATGCCGGATGCTAAAGTATGTGCTCACCCTCCCAAGTAGCATCCTCATCCGATAAGCTCTTCCAACGCACCAAGTATTCCCTAATTATCCTGCTTCTGAGCTTCCTTTCCCTGGTCTCCAAGATGGCCTCCGGTTCTAAAACCAGGTGCCCCTCATCATCAAGTGGAGACAACTCCACAACTGTTGTAACTTGTTGCCCCAACACCCTTTTAAGGCATGAAACATGGAAAATATTGTGGATCCTAATCCTTGGTGGTAGCACCAACTTATAAGCTACCTCCCCAACCCTCCTGATCACCCTGTAGGGCCCAAAAAATTGTGGTTGCAAATTTTCAGCCCCCTTCTGTTTTAGAGTGGACTGCCGGTATTACTGCAATCAAAGGTACACCAAGTTCCCTTCCTCAAAATGCCTCTCCACTCGATGCCTGTAAGCGTACATCTTCTGTTGATTCTGAGCTATCCGCAAATTATCCTTAAGAGCCTTGAGGATATCTTGTCTCTCTAGGATCCAACCTTTGGCCTTTGGGGCTCGACTGTCTCCAAAATCAATGTTAGCAAAAGGTAAAGCATCATAACCATATAGAGCATGAAAATGAGTCATACCAATGGACACATGATGTGTCGTGTTGTAACAATACTCTCCCAAATGCAGCCATCAAATCCAATCCTTTTGCTGTCCTGTCACATAGTTCTTGAGATAACCCTCTAGCCATTTGATCACCCTCTCTGTCTAGCTGTCGCTCCGTGGATGGTAATTGGTGCTTGGGGTGAGCTCGGTGCCAACTAGCCTGAAAAGCTCCTGCCAAAATCCCCCCATGAATTAGCTATCTCGGTCACTGACTATAGTCTTAGAGAGTCCGTGCAGGCGAAAGACCTCCCTAAAGAACAACTTTGCCACCTGTGAAGCTGAATACCGTGTCCGAATGGCAAAGAAATGTGCAAACTTGGTCATCCGGTCGACCACCACAAAAATGCAATCCTTCCCCTGCACCGAGGGAAGCCCGATGATGAAGTCCATAGAGATACTCTCCCATTTACCCTCAGGAATGGGAACAGACTGCAATAGTCTTGTTGGATGGGTCAACTGCCCCTTGTTCCTCTAATAAGCCTCACACTCATGCACGTATCTCAACACGTCCCCCTTGAGGCCCTTCCAGGTGAAGAGCTCTCTCATCGCCATATAGGTCTTCTTGAACCCTTGGTGTACAGGCAGAGGAGAATCATGAGTTGCACGAAGGATGTGCTCCCTCAATTGGGACCCCGAAACCAAGAATACACACCCTTTGTAGTATATAACCTCATCCATCACCCTGTAGCGCTCATTTGCATAGCTGCCCTCCAAGATCTCGGATGCCCGATGATCCTTGGAGTACTCTACTAATAGTTGTGCCTTCCAATCATGGCAGATGCTCATGAGTGAGTCTTGTGAGTCTCCTAGATAGCGCATCTGCCACCACATTGTGATTTCCCCGCACATGCTCAATATCAAAATTGTAGGCCTGCACCTTGCTGACCCATCTCTGCTATCTATCATTGAGGCCCTATTGCCCCATGAAGTGGCGAAGACTGTTTTGATCTGTCTTCACCTGAAATCGGTTGCCCACCAAGTATTGTCTAAACTTGGCCAATGCATGCATTATGGCCAACGTCTCCTTGTCATATATGGAATACAACCTCTCATGTGGTAGGAACTTTCGGCTCTCAAAAGCAATGGGGTGCCCTTTTTGGGACAAGACTGCCCCCATCCCCTCACCCGATGCATCTCACTCCAATGTGAAAGGCTATGTAAAATCCGAGAGTGCTAACACCGAGAAACAACTCATCACCTCCTTGAGGCGATCGAATGTTGCCTGAGCTCCATCTATCCATGCAAAAGCCCCCTTCTTAGTCAAATCAGTAAGTGGTGTTGCCAACTGTGAGAAGCCCTTAACGAACTTTCGATAATAAGTACAAATGCCCAAGAATCCTCTCAACACTGTCACATCTCTAGGCTCTTGCCAATCCCGAATGGCCCGGATCTTCTCCTTGTGCACCTTGACCCCATCTGCGCTTATGATCTGCCCCAAGTAAAGCATCTCTGTCAGCACAAACTCGCACTTGGACATCTTGGCGTAAAACTGTTGCTCCTCCAAGATACGCAACACTGTCTTTAGATGCTGCTCCTCCCACATCCTGCTGTAGATCAAGATGTCATCAAAGAACACTAGTAGAAATCTCCTTAGCTGACCCTTGAACACATGGTTCATGCATGACTGAAAGGTAGCAGGTGCGTTGGTCAACCCAAAAGGCATGACCAAGAACTCGAAATGCCCATAATGACACCTGAAGGCTGTCTTCGGAATATCCTGATCCCTCACCTGTCTCTGATGATACCCAGACCGCAAATCTATCTTAGAGAAGTACTTGGCTCCTCTAAGTTCGTCCATCAACTCATCAATACGCGAAATAAGATACTGGTTCTTCATTGTCTTCTTGTTGAGGGCTCTATAGTCAATGCACATGCAGAGAGTCCCATCCTTCTTCTTCACTAGCACAGCTGAAGAAGCAAATGAACTAGAACTCAATCTGATGTGGCCCAAGGCCAATAGCTTCCTGATGGCCCTCTCAATCTCATCCCTATAGGCTTTGGAATGCCTACAGGGTGTAGTAATAACTGCCTGCACACCAAGCTCCAGCTCTATCGTGTGCTCGAACCCCCTATCAGGTGGTTGTCCTGGTGGTATGTCTCCAAAAACTACTAGATATCTATCTAGCATCGCCTGTATGTCTGGATGTGGTGGCTTGGCCTTCCCCCAACCTCTGAAATCCTCAGCTCCACTTCCCATGCTATGTCTCCATGCCTCAAATCCGCCTACATCCTGTGGGTAGAAACAACTTGTGGAGGATACGAATGCATGCCCCGAAGAACCACTAGCTTACCATTTGGCCCAGTAAACTCCATCACTAGGTTCCTCCAATCAGTGGTAACTCGGCCAACGGAATACAACCATTGGACAACCATCCCCACATTGGTGTTCGGTATGTCCACGACGAAGAAGTGGTCTGTCATCAAATAGTTCCCCATGGTCACTATCAGAGTAGGAACATATCGAGTGCACTGCATAGTTCTATTTCCTGACACTAGAACTGAAAACCCCTCAAACTCTATAGCGGTTATGCCCCTCCTCTAGACCATCTGAGCATCAATAAAATTGTGGGTGGCCTCACTGTCTACTAAAATTGAGACACGATGGCCCTGCATTGTGCCTATGATCCTGATGGTAAAAAATTTAGGAACCCACATAAGGAAGCTAGGACTCCCCCAGATGGTGCAAAAGGTGCTCCCCCATGTGGTGGGGGTGGTGGTAGTCCTTCTCTGTTGGACCCTTGCTTTCTCCCCCACCAAGCTCCAACTTCACCTCATCCTCCCGGTCGTTGTCCGAGAAGACCTCAATGTAATGGGCCTTGCCTGCTATGCACCGATGGCTTGGTGCCCATGGTTCCCAACATGTAAAACACAAATTCGTCCTTCTAAGGTCTCTCCTGGTATCATCGTCCAACTGTCCTCGCCCTTGGGCTTCTCTCTCTGTTGGGGGCACTCTAGTGTCACTTCCCTTTTGAGGGTAGGGAGTGCGTAGTGGAAAGGGTGCCCGTGTCTTGGGGATGGCCTCCTGCAAGTCTCTCGTACAAGTCACTGCCTCTAGTAGAGTAGAGGGCCTGCGTGACTTCACTAGTCTCGTAGTGGCTTTGTCAACCCCTCCACAAATGTGTATACTTTCCTAACATCTGACAAATCTGGCACCATGATTGAGACCCTCAAAAACTCTAAAATATAATGCTCAGGATGCCCTATCTGCTTGAGCTGAGTCAACTCCCCAAAGTGAGCCTCTGAATCCCTCCGATCAAAACGCTCCACTACTCTCTGTGTGAATTCCTCATAGGAGGTCATGTTGGTATGCCCCAGAGTGGACAAGCCATGGAACCACTAGTCGTGTGCCCCCCCCTCCAAATGTAATGTGGCCATTTTAATGGCTTCTGTCTTTGTCATCCTGTTGAGCTGGAAGTATGTGTCTAGCTTCTCCACCCAAGCACGTGATGTGCAATTGGTAGTGCCATCATAGGTGGGAAAATACATCTTCCCAATGCTGCGCTGCAGCTCATAGTTCTGCGTACCATGGCCTCCATAGCCCTTCCCATTCTCATTCTGTTTGAGCTAGAAAAATTCTCTAAAAGATAGAGCCTCTCTGAAGTCTGCTCCCATGGACTGCCACTCCCTGAAATGCTCTCCCATAAGTGATTGATCCTCAACTTCACCCGTTTCACCTTGTGCCAAGGGTAAGAAAGAAGGTAGAGTGGCTCGAGTTGGCCCGCTTGAGGATGGGTGCTGCACAGTAGGTGAAAGATGATCAAATTGTTGAGAGGCCCCTGAAGTCTCTCCAAATAGAAATTCCTGGTGAGTGCTCCGTTCCCGGTTCGCAAGTGTTTCATCAGGAACTCCAACTTATGGAATTCATGGGATGATGTTATGATGTCATAATAGATGAAGCAGATCAAGGGGTTGAAGTTCTTGTCAATCAAGGAAGCTATTGAAAGAATCCCAAATGACCCAAAGGTAAATGAGGTATGTATGCTTATATTTGTTATAAAGTCATGTTGTATGGTTGTAGGTAACATGGATCACTGATTTACCTTAAAAAGCATGATCAAAGGAAAGGAATCTCCTCCTATGAAAGGATGCTGGAAGGCATGGGTCACACTAGATGAAATCAACATAATATGTCCTCATATGAAAATGAGGTGGTTGACAGTAATTAGAGGAACTCTAATTGGAAGTTCCTGGGAATAAAATATGTGAAGAAAGGAAGGAGGAGGTCATGGACTATGCAACCATGGAAAAGGCAATCAACATCATAGGACTAGAAGATTTGACTAGGATATCTCCATGGAAGATATGAAGCCTCTGATGGAAGTTTGGAAAAGAAAGAGACCCCTGCCAATATATATATCTGGGAGATGTGTCAAAATGTATGCAGGATGCTGATGTCTATAGGAATATGTCTTGGATGAAAGACCATCACAAAGGTAATTTTGATTTAAGTGTTCATTTCTTCTTTTTTTTTTAATGAAAAAATCTGGATGGGAATATGCAAGACTGCAAAGGGAAGAACTGTATATGTCTTCCAAGAGGACCATGTAGAAGGATGTGAGATCTTTCTGAAGAAGATAGCATGATGAAGGCACTGTGACATGAAGCAAGGCCAGATGTAGACTAATGGATCGCTTTCTGATGAAAGGAATGATGACATGAATGACTCATGGATGAAAGTGATGGATGGTTTGTGCCCTATGAAGAAGTCCCAAAAGATGAAGACTCCTTGACAAAGAAATTCATGACATCGAAGGAGGATCTCTTCGAGTAGTTGGTTGTCCCATCATCTCCACCTGAGGAGATGTTCTAGGTCCCTAATTAAGAGGGAGCCTTGAAACAAGTTTCTTACTTGGAAGAAACTTGGAAATTCCTGAACCAAGAGGGAGCATAGGTACATTCCTTCTGTAGGAATGAGTACATTCATTTATTGGAATAGATATGACCTCCCTAATTGAGAGGTAGAGATAGACATGTCATTCTGGTCTTCACTTGGGAAGACAGAATGGAGGATTGGGTAATCATATGGCATCCTATACTCTTTGAGGATGATATAGGGCATCCAAGATAAGAGTAGTTGTAGAGGACCCATATTCTTTGAGGACTGGGAATCCAAGATAAGAATAGTCCTGGTGGAACACACCCTGAGAACCCGGGTGGGGTATGTTCCAAGAGAGACAATGATTAGGGTGTCTATAAATCATTAGTCTCGCCAAAATTGAGCTCAGATCTTGTGGAGAGATAGAGTTGTTAGTCAAGGCCTTGCTATGTGACAATGTTGGTTGATATGATGTTATACAGATGGGTTACCAATCTGATTCTTCTTATGAGAAATTCTTCAGATTGAGAATGACCGAGTACCATTATGAATACCTCCCTAGTTAAGACAGAGTGTTGAAAAGTGTAACTAGGTCCAGTCTTCATAATGACATGTAATTGTGATTTTTATGTAATTGATGTAAAGAAGAAAAATAAAATGATTGTAATCTTGACTCGTGGGTTTCATGAGTAAGTATTTTATTTTTAGATGGTTTCCATTGTGAGCCTTTAGGATTTGTCATCTAGTCATAAAATTCAAAGAATCAAATGTCATGTATGAAGAACCATTCTTGGGCATGTTACAAATGAAAAACAAGTCTATAGAATTATCAATAAGCCCTCCAAGACAAGCACTAGTTCTCCTCTTCAAGTCGGTCTCAAGATCAAGTGAAGAACTCATGTCGGCTTCACCTAATGGAGACACAATTGTTCGAAGACATATGTCGACTCATTTTGTATGGGAAAACTACTATATATATGTGTGTAGAGTCCTCCCATTTCAATAGTTCAGAAATTCGGATCATCTCAAAAATTCAGATGTCAAAATCACAGAAAGAACTCAGATAGATGATGAGAGAACATCGAATATTTGTTTAGGGCTAATCACAAAGTATAAGCTTGGATCTCTGATAGAATGGTCTCTGTGCTACAGTTCGGACAAGGGAATATAAACTACAATTTGGTGCTATAATAAAGACCACAGTTCGGTGTTATGAAGGACCTACAATTCAGTATTATACCACAATGATTTGGTGCTATCTCAGTGTCACAGATTTAGTGTTGCGACAATGATCACATTTTGGTGTCAGTATAGAGATATGTTTCAGTGCCATCTGAAGTATGTCTAGAGTTCATTTCTATTCTCAAATAGGAGATGATCTCAGTTCGTTTTAGTGTTGTGTCTCAGAGCTATAAAGGTAAAAGTAGGATAGGAGTCAAGATGAAGAAAAGAGAACAATATTGACAGTCAAGAGAATTAATGTCTTGGTCTTGGAGTGGTAAATATGTCAAGGGTCTTGGTCTTGGTATTCATCAATTGGAATCTCTATAAGAATAATTTGTGCAGGTTTTCCTCTCAAAGAGTGAGAGGTTTTGGCCGTGGCTCATAGCCTACATTCTATGTCTCTTGTCTATTTATGTTCATGCATTAGTAGTTGTTCGATGAAGAAGAACATTAATATCCAAGTGAAGAAGACCCTAATCTAAAGTTGTAAAAAGCATTCACAAGAAGTTACTAATTAAAGAGAACTCACCTAACTATTGATGCCCTAGATTTCTCAACACCCCAAGGTATTCATTAAGAGAGGCATCAGGCTCTTCTTGGCTACTAGTGATATCATGATTATTGGATCGAGGATCATCATTATGAAACATATAGAATAGGCCCTTCTAGTGAGCCTTGCGAAGCTTCCATAATATTCAAATGTGGAGTCGCTAGGGTGAATTCAAAATGCCTTGTATGATGCTTTCCTGACTGTACAAACATCGAATTTGAGGTTCAATGAAGAACAAGGGCTTCATTCTTCCAATGGAGTCGCCAAAAAAGCATTTATCTTATCGTTAGGGATGAAGTTAAATATTCAAATTTCATGGAGGTAGACTCGCTTCATCCCTAAAAATGACGCCAAAAATGTTGCCACAAAATCTAGTCGGATTTGGAGAGGGAAACCCTACAAGGCATAAACTAGACCAAGTGACAACAATGGGGTAGTGGCCCACTATCACCACATCCAAAGCCCCCTGCTCTCTATGATTTTTCACTGATGGGAGGAGTCCCAGTATGTGATAAAGGTCACCTATGTATGATATTCTATGTAGAATGTATTAGATGACTTGACCAGGTCTCCTACAAGAAAGACACAACAATAGTTCAAAGCTCCAATAGGAGGCAATTCACTTTCTATGTAGAGGCCTAGGGATACAAGCACAAGACTAAGATTTTGAGTAATTTGTTGAGTGATAGAGTTCTCAAAGGACGAGGCTAAGAGAAAAGGTTTCCAACTAGGTAAACTAACAAGGTCAAGGCTCATGAAACCTTTAAGAAGCCGCCAAGTTGAAGGAAGATAAAACTAGTGTTTCCCTATTAGGGATAATAAATAGGGCAAGAGAATTTATGGATGAGATTGAAGTGGATGCCTACCAAAATGATATATTTTGTAGTAAATACTATCCCTTTGATGTTTAGGCTCTCCAATCCCCAAAACTCCTCTTGCCTAGAGATTTTCACTCAGCCCTAGTCTTTTAACCTTAGCCTTGACCTTTGGACACTAACATTCAAGGAATTACTCAAACCCTAGTTCTTGTGCTTGTAGCCCTATGCCTCTACATAGAAAGAAAATTGCTTCCTATTGGAGGCTTGAACTATTGTTGTGTCTTTCTTGGAGGAGACCTATTCAAGTAATCTAATACATTCTACACAGAATATCATACATAGGTGACCTTTATCACATATTGGGACTTATCCTTTCAATGAAAATCCATAAAGAGTAGGGGTTTTGGCTGTGTTGACAATGGGCCACTACCTCATTGTTGTTCCTTGGTATAGTTTATGGCTTGTAGTGTTTCCTTCTCCAAATCTTGATAGATTTTGTGGCAACATTTTTAGTGTCGTTGTCGCCTAAAGAGATGGTAGGAGAAAAATTTCTCCTATGGGATCACCCAGTTTTGGTGAGTAACATAACCCTAATTCAAGATGAATGAATAAGAGAAATTGTTTGGCTTATTATACACGAGCATTGTGTTGAAGACGATAAGATACGTCATTATAAGTCAAGGAAGGAGGTGCTTTGGCCCAGGAGTTTGCCAATAGCTCTTGACTTGGTTGGCTCAAATCAATAGTCTATATATTTTTGGTCGCATCTAAGTTACCTGTACTATGATCTTTTGTTCGCCTAAATACGAAGGAAATATGCTCTCGGGATTAGTTTAGCTAAACAAATGGTTTAACCTAACCAAGCTAGGGATCAACTACTCTAGAATAGATACCTTTACATTTGGTGACAACTCCTTTATTACTTATACAATTATTTGGTTAGGATAGTTTATTACATGAGTATAATTTATTACACTTGATCCTGTATGATAAGTAATCAGGGGTTTGTTGCAAACCCTTGTATGATTATATTGTCTCTTTTTCCTAAGGCTCGTATTCACACTGAACTAACCCATTTGAGTTGTTGTCGATTGCTTGCTATCTATACAACTATTAGAGTACAACCTTGAGCTACTAAACTTGGATGCTACTTATATCAAATAGATAAAGTGCCCTAAAGAATGAGTTCCCATCCATACAAGTAGGGAGTTTAGGTATTATCACTTGGATCTTGACCTCGTGATTGTTGTTGGGCTTGATCCCTACCTCAATATATGGTTGTTGGGCTTGAAAACCTATACGGTAGTTGTTAATCTAGATTTCCTATTGAGCTAACTAGATGGTCACTGTGTGCTAAGAAAAGAACTAGTTGTTCACTTGGGAAATCTATTGTTTGTTGAACTAATAGTCTAGTCATGAGAACATGAAGAAGAAAAAGAAGAAGAACCAAATTTCTTGAACCAATAGCTAGTTGGTAGAATCACTGGGAATGAACCCATCCAAATAGTCTAGAGCTATAATTTTTCAATTGGAACCCATGTTGCTATTGTGTTTGTTATCTTCCTAAGCTAGGACAAATGATGGGTTGACTCAATTACAAGGTGCACATCCCTACCTCTATATATTTGAAAGACTATGTGAGATGCACATCCTATTAATTATGACCTGGTAAGTCTTCATCCTAAGCTAGGTTGGGCAACTGTGAGCTTGACCTCATGTGTAATGTTCCGAACTTAAACAAATAGTGATATGAAAAAGAAAATACGATTTATAGACAGAAAAATTAAATGATCAACAAACACTCAATACACATCAGAAATGAGAATCAACTAACCCATTTTATTAATGGAATGGAGCAAGTACAATAGTATGGAAAATGCACCTAGGCTTGCCTCAAGGGAAAGCTTGACAGAACCCAGGTGTCTAACAATAATCTCAATGCTGGAAATATGACTACTCCTTTAATGATCTGTGTTGTCTCTCAGTAACTACACTGCTAGTTGGGAAAAAACTGCAAGAAGCCTCGTCTCTGGTTCTCAGAAAATGATGAAAATTCAACCCCACGCTCCTTGGCCAAAACCCAAAAAACCCCAGAAAGCGTTTAGCATGAATGCAACCTCCCAAATTCGGCCTCCTCTATGGCCTACACCTTCCAAAGCTCAAACTGTTCCAAGAATATAGCTTGCAAGAAATGGCCACGAAATTCTCCTCCAAGCTCCGAAAGGGAAGCAAACACCACTCCAAGTATTTTCTCTAACCTCCACGGCAAAGCTCAACCTCAAGGACTGATACTCTACCCACCAAGTGAGCTCCCAGTGTTGCCTCTATGTTGGCCCAGGTAGTGCAAAAGTCACACTATAAAGCAATAAGAACAACCAACTCCCAAAATCTTCTAAATGTTGACAATCCTCCCTAGCCTCATCTCTGGAAAATCTCACACCCAAACTCTTTGAAATTTTTTGAACCAGAATTCCTACTGCAACAACTGATGATATTACTCCTATTTGTTAAACTCCTTTAAACAAATTACTTGCAGTTTCCTACGACAAATATCGTAATAGATACACTGTAGCCTTCACTTAATTAAATTATTATACGGAAACAAGAGACTGAGCAAGAAAGAAAAAACAACACAATGGACACCGTTATTTTTGGACAAATGTCCCCAGAAAAACCCAATGCGGGAAAACCAGTGAAGTAGTTTTGAGGGTTTATTATTATTAAGCAATAGAAAATTCTGAATACATCTCTGAATACCTCTCAGGTTATTCAGTTACAAAGAGATAAATATTGGTAGAAATATTTGTGAGATTACCTCACACAATCACTGAGAAAATCCCGGTTGATCTTGATACTGAATGGAGTTCCTTTCGCAGGCCCTATGCTTCTCTGCACAGTCCTCACGCATCCTCTGCGTCAACCTATCTAGGCTCTATGTTACCCAGTCTGTTGATTGACTTGCTTCCCGTAGTCTCTGCTCTTAGCCTCCCGGTCTCATACCCTGGCTCCCGACTTCTGAAACTGACTCTTCTTAGCAAAATCTCGAACTCTCTCTCACCGTTTGCACTGCCTCTACATGGCCCTGCATCAGCCTCTACGTTTGGCCTACTGGATCACTCTCTGCCTCTCTCTGTTGATGATTCTCTGGCTAAGAAAATCTTTATCTCTGGATGCTATCCCTACTCCTCAACTGCAAGAAATATCTTCAATCGAATCTCCTCCTGAGAACTTCTCACTTCAGAAATTTGATCTCTTGATCTCTTGGTATGTAATTTCTAAATGACCCTCAAGCCCCTTCTTATATCTTTCTGTTGGACAACCAACGACCTAGATTAACTCCTAATGAAAGGCTTAGATCATTCTCGCTTGATCTCCGTCTTCTTCTAGAAGTTACACCCACAATTAACTTAATATCCATTAATATTTTTAATTTCCTAAGTTTAGAGTTAGGGTCTCATTAAAAAATATTAATTATTTTAATAAAATTGTCTCTGGGTGGAATTTCCCAAAACGCTTTCTAGTTTCTTTGAAATACATGTGCCCAAGCCTCCCTGCAAAATTTGAGGCCTAGAGCACATCCGATGCTACCCCAAATCAACACTCCCTCTTAGCGAGGAATGTGCTCTAGCAATATATGTTGCTGCATATTGCTCTGACTCTGAGGCATTGTCCTCTGCGCTGCTAATGTCTGACATGATGTCCAACAATTGCTGCGCTGCTGCTGCAACTGTACTGCTGCTGACACTGCCACTGTCAACACTGCATCCATACTACAACTCCCTCTCAAGTGTTGCATCTGTGCTATTGCTAGAACTGCCATTGCTAACTACTACTGCACTGAAAAATGTTGCTGATAATAATGGAAAAACATCCAAAATTACTTAACTAACTGTGTTCAATATGATACCATGTGAATGCGGGAACTGACTTGTTAAAATTGGAAACTAGGGCCAAACTCCATGTGGATCTACTTATTCATGGCAACTGATATTTTTCTTGGATTCCTCTCGTTGAGAGGTGTAGGATTGATCTAAAGATCATTCGATTCCGACATGTATTCATGGAGATATGAATTTATTTGTGTTATGGGACAATTCATCAAGGTCGGCCAGCAACCAAATTGCCCCCAATTGTCCTCCACGTTTATAAATAGAGGTTCCTTGCAAGTCATTTTAGACACACCTCTTGTGATCTCTTCCTCTCCACTTGTCTTTGGGTTTTGGTGGGAGGAGAAATCCTAAGAGTATACACTGCCCTAAGAAGAAGATGCCCTAGCTCTACGATGTCATGGAGAAGCTTAAACGCTGCCACAACGAAGGCTCTATGCTGCCATAAATAAGCTTAACACTGTCATGGAGGAAAACTCTTTATCTTAGCCACAAAGAAGCCCTAAAGTTGCCCTATGAAGAAGCCCTAACGTAGCCTATGCAGAAGTCTAATCAGCCATGGAAGACTCTAATCCATACGCTGTTCTAAAGGATGTAAAAGGGAACTTTTATATGCATCAAAAGAAGACCTGTCTACACAGCTAAGAGAATGAGGTATACGCTGGGAATAGGAGGCCTATTTCAGCAGTCAAAAGTATCCTAAACATAGCAAGAAGGAAACTGGTTAGCGTGTTCATTTAAGAGTTGTTTCAGGGGTTCAATTAGAGGGCTAAACTGCTAGTTGGTAGGCCGAGGATAGGAGGCTTGAGTGAGCACTTTCTGGTAGGTTGTCATCAACATTTTCTAAGGACTGTTGTATGCCACTGTAATAAGAATACATTGTTCCGTCATTGTTAAGGGCTTGAAGGCTACCCTGAATAGTAAAGGCAACAACGTTTCCTTTGAGATCAATTGCAGTAAAATCTGGGCATACTTTGGGACTGTTAGGAGATTGCACTTTGGATCTATTGCAGGAGTCTGTAACTATAGCCTAGCTGCTCTGCTAGGTTGCAAGCCATAGCAAGCAACTAAGGCTGGTATGCATTTGCAACAAATTGGATGCATAAATGTATAGCAACAGCATGATGTATTGCAGTATGCAGCATATAGGTGACAGTGATGATGGGTGCAGTGTGGTGCAACACAGTGATGATTAGTGCGGCATGATGAGATGCAACACAGTGATGATGGGTGCAACATGGTGCCACACAGTGATGATGGGTGCAGTGTGGTGTAGCATAGTGATGATTAGTGCAGCATAGTGATGATCGGTGCAACATGGTGCAACACAGTGATGCATAGTGCAGCATGATGAATAGTGCAACATGATGATGAAGAGCAACATGCTGGGTACAACATGATGAGGTACAACTCAGCGATGGTGCAGCATAGTGATGATGGACATGGTATGATGGTGCAACATGGTGCAACACAGTGATAGATACAACAAGGTGATGGAATCGCCTGTGTCTAGACCAACTACCTCATGTGACATCTTCTTAGAGAAGATCTCTACGCTTATTTTGATAAGTCAGGATGTTGACTCCGATGTATATGTACTATCTCTCTCTCTACTAAACTATTGAAGAACATATAAGAATAATTGATCAAGGGTTTCCCCACATTGGGATTTGTCCCTGGCTGGTGCCACATCTTGTGTCCTCTTGTCTTGGCTTGTCTTCTGTGATTTATGTTTATGTTCTATCTGCATTTTACTATCATGCTAAATATGATTGCTTATCTGGAATTGATATTGAGTTAATGTGAAAAATTGAAGTAAATTGCTCTCAACATAGAACATACCTAAAATCAACATGGTATCAGAGCTGAGGTGAAGACAAAGCCCAAGCAAGAGTGAAAGAGAAATCACCAAAGACAGTTGGAAAGGACAAAAGACTCAATGGGTTCCTCACCCCTCTTCAAATTCACCAAGGATGAAGTCGAAGTAGAGAATAATATCCAAGTGGCACAGCGGAAGCATCTGATGGCCTACATAAAGATCCCTAAATTGGGAAGTCCAGATCAAAGGGTGGAAGGAAAGACAGACGCCTTGCTTGCAATAAGTTTGGCCATTATGCGAAGGAGTGTCTGAATGGTAGGGACACATCACTTGATGATGATAACAATCATTCTAGGGACATCTTCAATGATTGGAGGAATGACAGGTAATGCAGATCATCAAGGAAATGGCCGACTCTTCAAAGAAAGGAAGGAATTCCAGGTGTGAAGAATCAAATGTTGTTTCTAATAAGCTAAAGAAGTATTATCTTATATTGGCCCTCTCCACTACTTCTCCTACAGACTCTTTGGGAATCTGGCTTATTGATTGTAGTGCTTCAAGGCAGTTCATCAGATAGAAGGAAGCCCTCTCTAATTTGGTAGAGATGGAAACAATCGTGGGGATTATACTTAGATTCAATGCCACCTGTTGACCTTGTCGCCTACACCTACCTACAAGTCAGTGACAAAAGCCTTCAACCCCATAAGGTGTGGTTGGTGGCAGGGAACTCAGAGAAGGGGTTGTCACACTAATCCCGACTCTCTCTGTTTGTGCTATCTCCTAGGTTAGCTAAGGGGGGTGGTCCATCGGTATTAATATGGTCCCTATCCTCATTTCTAGACTCATTGTCTAGATTAGAGGTACTTCCCATGAGTCTTAGACTGCATGGGTAGGATGTCTTAGCAGGAGAAGGATGAACCACTCATCCTGCCTACATGTTGCCAGGTGTATCCCAAGGGAAGGTTGAACCACTCACCGTGTACACAACAAATCACTAGGGGAAGGTTGAACCACTCATCCTGCTTACATGGCAGACCACTAGGGGAAGGTTGAACCAGTCATCCTATGGTTTCTCATCGCTCCAAGATGTACCCCCAAGCCCCCCCAGAGCTCCTAGAGCTCAATGTCCATATCATACAGGACCCTTAGGAGAGAGTCTCTCCATGACGCCTAGTCATTGTCGGAAAGTCAAGAATTTTACCTTTCCCAGGGGCTTCGATAGAATATTGGCAACCTGCATATCAATCCTAATACGATGGAGCCTTCTTGCTCCTCGATGTACCATATCCCAGATAAAGTAGTACCTGATGTCTATTTTCTTGGAGAGATCATAGAACACGGGATTCCTTAATAATCGAACCCCTCTTTGGTTGTCATTGAAGATCACGATGGTATCCAGCACGTGTCCAAATAGCTCACTGAAGAGCTTCCACAACTAGACAACTTCACAAGAGGCCATACTCAGCTATGTATCCGGCCTCATCGATGCTCAAAGCAACCGACTTTTGCTTCCTGCTCATCTAGGATATCGAAGCAGAACCCAAAGAGAACCAACACTCAGAAGTGCTCTTGCGATCCTCCACACTGCCTGCCTAATCAACATCAGAATAATCATGCAACTTCACATTTCCAGCAGTCTATCTTGATCCATGAGAGATTGTGCCCTGAAGATATCTCAAATGATTCTTGGCACCAATCCAGTGAGGCTCAACCATATATGAGCTCAACCATATATGAGCTCAACCTGCTAACTGTAAAACATATATCCGGACGGGAGTTCACCAAGAACTGCAATGCTAGTATGAGTTTATGAAACTCAGAGGCATTTCCCAAATCAGGTTCGGCATCACTACTGCATAACTTCTTAAAGTTAGGCTTCATCGAGGTAGTCACGGGCTTGCACTTCACCATCCAAATTAGGAATCCAACTCCCTCTTACTTTTGCAAATGAGAGGGTTTGTACTTGTCAGAAAGAGATTGTCCTCATAAGGTACCGATATGAGAGGTCTATCATCCACAACCTTAAAGCAATGGTTTGGAATCTGGATCAGCTTCACTCCTAGTGAGTCTCAGCTTTATTAGCTAGCTATCAATCCTCTCATATCAAGCCCGAGGTGCTTTCTTCGAGCCATAGAGGGCTTTCTTCCACCTGTATACATGAGATTCTCGAACATGAATCTCAAAACCCTCGGGTTGTTCCAAATTTTTGGACTTGCTACATGAGGGGAAAGGTCCCGTTGTAAATTTTCCTTCGGTACATCTCGGACATGTACCTCCATGCTCTTCTTGAATTCAAGCATCCCTTTCACCATCTGACTCACATCGGGTAGGGCCCCATAATGGGCAAACCTCCGGTGCTATAGAAGAGATGTGTCAACTGACATGGTCCCCGATGGACTTTCTGCAACCTGATACAAATTACCAACCCTAAACTCAAGAGCATCTTGAAAATTCCTTTTTCAAACACGTACCTGTCCATCGATGAATGCCACCTTGAAACCTATGACTTCCATTTCCGAAATAGACACCAGGTTCTTCTTGAGATTAGGTACATAAAGAACTTCTTGTAAATGAATCATGTTACCCTCATTCAATTGAGGGGTAACATTCCCTACACCCTTTCCGGGATAGGTGGTGTTGACCCTACTTCCAACACCTACCTACAAGTCAGTAAGAAAAGACTTCAACCCCACAAGGTGTGGTTGGTGGCAAGGAACCCAGAGAAGGGGTTGTCACATTAACTCCGACTCTCTCCGTTTGTGTTATGTCCAAGGTTAGCTAAGGGGGGTGGTCCCTAATGAAAATTTAAGTTAAAAAGATGTGAGTTTCTAGGAGAATTGTTAGAGTTAAATAGATTATTTCTTTAAGATTTATAAGCAAAACTGGTATGAGCAATAACCATAAATACATAAAATAAACATGAAATACATAAACAACCAGTGCCTTCAAAGTATTGCTCTTTAAGAAATGAAATTGTATTTTGCTTAAAATGAAGTGAAATGCTTCAAATGGAGAGCCAAAATAAACCTGAAAAGTGAAACACTAAATTGTTAGCACGAGATATTATAAATGCTTTCAAGATGAATAAGTCTACAAATCAAAGCATGGAAACTATATTGCTCAAAATGATACAAAAATAACTCAAATGTTAGACCAAGATGACAGCAATGTATGTTACAAAAATAATTTACAAGAGGCTAGGCCAAAAAGTATGAGCAAGCTCCCCTCTTTGACTAGCCATGTCTTAGCTCTTTGAAATAGCCAGATATTGATAAATGAAGTACAATACGTAAAAAAAATATTTTTTTCCAAGTTTGATATTTTGATGCAAGAAATAAAAGCTTTAAGAAACTTGAAATAATCCCTGTAAGACACAAATAAGATATAGATGAGACTTTGGAATTCAAAACATGCGGGTTCTCCTTGAATATTTTTCAAGAATGAGTTGATTCCTCCGAGAATTTCCCCTCACGCTTGAAAAGCTTGACCTTCAGCACAAATCACTAAATCGATATGAAATTAAATAGGTGCAGTGGAAAGAATTTTTAGAGATACATCTATTATCCACTAGAAAATTTCTTTTCCTAAAGCAAATAATTAATTCTTATACTAATACGGGATAGCTGCATACTAACATAACTTGAAACAAGCATGAACGAAATAGTGACATGAGGAAATAAATAGAAGCATAACAACAAGTCAAGAATTTACCACACATGCAAGGAGAAGAACACTATCACGCTTTACCTCAAAGACTGTTGTATTATATTGCAAGTAGTGAATACAATCCCACAAAGTCTCTTCAAGCACAATAGCTCATTTTACATGATACAATATGAGAGCCCATGGCTCTATTATATAGAGAGTTGGGAGAAAATCCCAATGAAGAATGACAATGACAAATGGCATTGGAGCCAATCGCAATGTAGAAGTGATTAAACAAGTGGCATGAGGTGACAATCTCAAAGAGAAATTTGAATTTGTTGAATGGAGCTCCAATACCAATTGTAAAAATCGAATTTTGGCAAGTGGACAAATGTTGACCACTGGAGTGGCACCTAATGATTATATGAAGACTCCATGCCCAAGGATGATACAAAGGACACTTGTACCATCATATATCATCAGTCAACATAGTTTTTTAACTCTACTTCTATCTTCTCATCATCTTTCTTTTACCTAGATTCCACACCCTACGGGGAATTGTAATAAGTGATACTAGTAATGATGAGTTTTGAGTTTGTAGCAGGCCTAGGATGTTTCGACTCGATCAGCAAACGAGTGCACCTTGGAGTTTTTTTTATCTGGTTAATTATCCCTTCTCTTTCAGAGGTGAATAATTTTCTGGGGTTTTTCACTCACATTTTACCTCAAAGCCAGGGTGACATTTGAAGGTTGAACCTCTGACACATCTTAGTGTCTAGAGTCAATGTATATTACTATACGAGATCACACAAAAAAATTCGTGGAATTTAGTTAGATCTAGGTAGTCATTTTTTATTTTTCTAGATTTCCCGCAGGTCAAAAATTGTAAATAAAATTGTATTTAAATTGTAATAAGTGTAGTATAGAGAAATTGTGTGGGGTATGAGTAATCAAAATTACACCTCTCATCCTCAACTTTCTACTATGACACACTTTGTGGGGTTAAAAATGTGTTTTGAACTCTCAAAACCCATGTTTCCTAAGTTTAGTGGGAAATTTGACAATAAATTAAGTCAGAAATTAAATAAATAGAGAAAAATAAATATCCACATATGCTAAATGTTGTGGAAATGAGGTGGAAAATTATGGAGGAGTTAAAGTGAAGTCCCAAGGTGATGTGGACTCCTAAAATCAAGGAAAGGACATGTGCTCAAATAAAATCAAATTTTTGGCATTAAAGGAGAAAGCTGCTTACTTGGAAATTCGAATTTGTGAAGTTAATGCACATTTGGGAGGATTTGGGAGAATATTTGGTGGAGATTTTTGTGGGAAATTGTCCCCAGATGGATTACCACCCATATACCCTTGTCATTCTTTCATAAAATTTGAATTTGGCACATAAGGGAAGAAGAAAATGATGTCCACTTGCCAGAATTTGATTTTTACACTTGGCACTGGAGCTCCATTCAAAAAATTTGAACCTCTTTGGGATTGTCACCTCATACCACTTGTTTAATCACTTCTACATTGGGATTGGCTCCAATGCCATTTGTCATTGTCATTCTTCATTGGGATTTTCTCCCAACTCTCTATATAATAGAGCCATGGGCTCTCATATTGTATCATGTAATATGAGCTATTGTGCTTGAGGAGACTCTGCGGGATTGTATTTACTACTTGCAATATAATACAACAACCTTTGGGGTAAGGCGTGATGGTGTTCTTCTCCTTGCATGTGTGGTAAATTCTTGATTTGTTGTTATGCTTCTATTTATTTTCTCATGTTATTATTTCTTTCATGCTTGTTTCAAGTTATGTTAGTATGCACCTATCTCATATTAGCATAAGAATTAATTATTTGCTTTAGGAAAAGAAATCTTCTAGTGGATAATAGATGTATCTCTAGGAATTCTTTCCACTGCACTTATTTAATTTCATGTCGATTTAATGGTTTGTGGTGAAGTTTTTTAGATGAATCATTATTTGGTCAAGCTTTTCAAACGTGAGGGGAAATTCTCGGAGGAATCAACCCATTCTTGAAAAATATTCAAGGAGAACCCGCATGTTTTGAATTCCAAAGTCTCATCTATATCTTAGTTGTGTCTCGTAGAGATTCTTTCAAGTTTCTTAAAGATTTTATTTCTTGCATCAAAATATCAAACTTGGAAAAATTTATTTTATACGTATTGTACTTCATTTATCAATATCTGGCTATTTCAAAGTGCTAAGTCATGACTAGTCAAAGATGAGAGTTTGCTCATACTCTTTGGCCTAGCCTCTTGTAGATTATTTTTGTAACATACTTTGTTGTCATCTTGTTTTAACATTTGAGTTATTTTTGTATCATTTTGAGTAAGATAGTTTCCATGCTTTGATTTGTAGACTTATTCATCTTGAAAGCATTTATAATATCTTGTGCTAACAATTTAGTGTTTCACTTTTCAGGTTTATTTTGGCTTTCCATTTGAAAGCATTTCACTTCATTTTAAGCAAAATACAATTTCATTTCTTCAAGAGCAATACTTTGAAGGCACTGGTTGTTTATGTATTTCATGCTTATCTTATGTATTTATGGTTATTGCTCATATGAGTTTTGCTTATAAATCTTAAAGAAATAATCTATTTAACTCTAACAATTCTCCTAGAAACTCACATCTTTTTTAATTTAATTTTCATTAGGGACCACTCCCCTTAGCTAACCTTAGACATAGCTCAAACGGAGAGAGTCAGGATTAATGTGACAACTCGTTCTCTGAGTTTCTTGCCACCAACCACACCTTGTGGGGTTGAAGTCTTTTCTCACTGACTTGTAGGTAGGTGTAGGCGGCAGGGTCAACACCGCCTATCCCGAAAAGGGTGTAGGGGATGTTCCCCCTCAATTGAATGAGGGTAACATGATTCATTCACAAGAAGTTATTTATGTACCTGATCTCAAGAAGAACCTGATGTCCATTTCGACAATAGAAGTCAAAGGTTTCAAGGTGGCATTCATCAATGGAAAGGTACATGTTTGAAAAAGGAATTTTCAAGATGCTCTTGGGTTCAGGGTTGGTAATTTGTATCAAGTTGTAGGAAGTCCATTGGGGACCATGTTAGTTGATACATCTATTCTATAGCACCAGAGGTCTGCTCATTATGGGGCCCTACTCGATGTGAGTCAGATGGTGAAAGGGATGCTTGAATTCAAGAAGAGCATGGAGGTACATGTCCAAGATATACCGAAGGAAAAATTACAAGGGGAGCTTTCCCCTCATTAGCAAGTCCACAAATTTGGAACAACCCGAGGGGTTTGAGATTCATGTTCGAGAATCTCATGTATATAGGTGGAAGAAAGCCCTCTATGGCTTGAAGAAAGCACCTCGGGTTTGATATGAGAGGATTGATAGCTAGCTAATAAAGTTGAGACTCACTAGGAGTGAAGCCGATCCAAACCATTGCTTTAAGGTTGTGGATGATAGACCTCTCATATCGGTACCTTATGAGGACGACCTCTTTCTGACAGGTACAAACCCTCTCATTTGCAAAAGTAAGAGGGAGTTAAATTCCTGATTTGGAATGGTGAACTGCAAGCCTGTGACTACCTCGATGAAGCCTAACTTTAAGAAGTTATGCAGTAGTGATGCGGGACCTGATTTGAGAAATGCCTCTGAGTTTCATAAACTCATACTAGCATTGATGTTCTTGGTGAACTCCTGTCCGGATATATGTTTTACAGTTAGTAGGTCGAGCTCATATATGGTTGAGCCTCACTGGATTGGTGCCAAGAATCATTTGAGATATCTTCAGGGCACAATCTCTCATGGATAGAGATACACTGCTGGAAATGTGAAGCTGCATGATTATTTTGATGTTGATTAGGTAGGAAGTGTGGAGGATTGCAAGAGCACTTCTGAGTGTTGGTTCTCTTTGGGTTCTGCTTTGATATCCTAGATGAGCAGGAAGCAAAAGTCGGTTTCTTTGAGCACCGATGAGGCCAGATACATAGCTCAGTATGGTCTCTTGTGAAGTTTTCTAGTTGTGAAAGCTCCTCAGTGAGCTGTTTGGACACGTGCTAGATACCATTGTGATCTTCGGTGACAACCAAAGAGGGATTCGATTGTTGAGGAATCCCGTGTTCTATGATCTCTCTAAGAAAATAGACATCAGGTACCACTTTATCTGGGATATGGTACATCGAGGAGCAAGAAGGCTCCATCGCATTAGGATTGATGTGTAGGTCACTGATATTCTATCGAAGCCCCTGGGAAAGGTAAAATTCTTGACTTTTCGAGAACGACTAGGAGTTAGGGAGAGACTCTCTCCTAAGGGTCCTGTATGATATGGACATTGAGCTCTGAGAGCTCTGGGGGGTGCTTGGCGTTACATCTTGGAGCGATGAGCAACCATAGGGTGAGTGGTTCAGCCTTCCCCTAGTGGTCTGCCATGTAGGTAGGATGAGTGGTTCATCCTTCTCCTATCGAGATACAATCATAGGGTGAGTGGCTTAGCGTTCCCCTAGTGATTTGTTGTGTACAGGGATACCCCTGGTGACATGTAGGCAGGATGAGTGGTTCATCCTTCTCCTGCTAAGACATCCTACCCATGTAGTCTGGGACTCATGGGAAGTACCTCTAATCTGGACAATGAGTAGGGAAATGAGGATAGGGACGATAGTAGCACCGACGGATGCATCGTGTTACTACCATACTCCCTATGATAGGATGATATTGATATGGGATCAATTGGAACTGACTTTGGGTCAGTAAGAGTGATATAACTCACTCTCTTTTGGAACTGACTTCGGGTCAGTAAGAGTGGTATGATACACTCTTTATTTGGAGCTGATTTCAGATCAGTAAGTGTAGTATGAGACACTCTATTTTATATGGAATTGACTTCGGGTCAGTAGAGGATGGTATGATACATTCTCGATCACTTCTTCTTCTTCATAGTTGAGCAGAGCAGAGCAGTGTAGGGCACTGATGTCAGAGATAGTACCGACTAGCAAATGGATTAGCAGATAGAGTTCTCCCTAGTTGAGAGGGAGTGTTAAAATTGGCAACTAGGGCCAAAATCCATGTGGATCTACTTATTCATGGAAACTGATATTTTTCTTGGATTCCTCTCATCGAGAGGTGTGGGATTGCTCTAATGATCATCTAATTCCGACATGTATTCATGGAGATATGAATTTATTTGTTGTATGGGATAGTTCGTCAAAGGTCGGTTAGCAACCAAATTTCCCCCATTTGTCCTCCACGTTTTAGTACAAATAGAGGTGCCTTGCAAGTCATTTTAGACACACCTCTTGTGATCTCTTCCTCTCCACTTGTCTTTGGTTTGGTGGGAGGACAGATCCTAAGAGTATATGGTGCCCTAAGAAGAATATGCCCTAGCTCTATGCTGTCATGGAGAAGCTTAAATGCTGCCATAGAGAAGGCTCTACGTTGCCATAAAGAAGCTTAACGTTGTCATGGAGGACAACTCTTATCTCAGCCACAAAGAATCCCTAACGCTGCCCTATGAAGAAGCCCTAACGTAGCCTATGAAGAAGTCTAATCAGCCATGGAAGACTCTAATCCATACATTGTTCTAAGGGATGTAAAAGGGAACTTTTATATGTATCAAAAGAAGACTTGCGTACACAGCTAGGAGAATGAGGTATACTCTGGGAAGAGGAGGCCTATTTCAGCAGTCAAAAGAATCCTAAACTCAACAAGAAGGAAACTAATCAGCGTGTTCATTTAAGAGTTGTTTCAAGGATTCACTTAGAGGGATGAACTGCTAGTTGGTAGGCCGAGGATAGGAGGCTTGAGTGGGCACTTGCTGGTAGGCTGTCATGAGCATTTTCTAAGGATTGTTGTATGCCACTGTAATAAGAAGACATTGTTCCATCATTGTTAAGGGCTTGAAGGCTACTCTGAATAGTAACGACAACAACCTTTCCTTGGAGATCAATTGCAGTGAAATCTGGGCAGACTTTGGGACTGTTAGGAGACTGCACTTTGGATCTACTGCAAGAGTTTGTAACTCTAGCTTAGATGCTCTGCTAGGCTATAAGCCATAGTAAGCAGCTAAGGCTGGTATGCATTTGCAGCAAATTGGATGCATAAATGTATAGCAACAACATGATGTATTGCAGTATGCAGCATATAAGTGACAGTGATGATGGGTGTAGCTTGGTGTAGCATAGTGATGATTAATGCAACATGATGAGATGCAACACAGTGATGATTGGTGCAGCGTGGTACAACACAATGATGATTGGTGCGGCATGGTACAACACAGTGATGATTAGTGCAGCATAGTGATGATGGGTGCAGCATGGTGTAGCACAGTGATGCATAGTCCAGTATGATGCATAGTGCAACATGATGAATAGTTCAACATGATGCTGAAGAGCAGCATGCTGGGTACAACATGATGAGGTACAACTCAATGATGGTACAACATGGTGCAACATAGTGATGGACATGTTATGATGGTGCAGCACAGTGATGGACATGGTATGATGGTGCAGCACAGTGATGGGTACAGCAAGATGATGGAATCACCTGTGTTGAGATCAACTACCTCATGTGACATCTTCTTAGAGAATATCTCTACTCTTATTTTGATAAGTGAAGATGTTGAAGTTTGATGTATATCTACTATCTCTCTCTTTGTTGAACTATTGAAGAACATATAAGAAGAATTGATCAAGGGTTTCCCTACGTTGGGGTTTGTTCCTGGCTGGCGCCATGTCTTGTGTCCTCTTGTCTTGTCTTGTCTTTTGCGATTTATGTTTATGTTCTATCTGCATTTTACTATCATGCTAAATACGATTTCTAATCTGGAATTGATATTGAGTTAATGTGAAAAATTGACGTAAATTGCTGTCAGCATAGAACATACCTAAAATCAACATGACGGCCGCTAGTCTCTGCACTAACCCTATGAGTCTACTATGCTGCTACTAACCTATGCTCTATGCCATCTGCACTGCTGTCAACTTTGCTCTGCGCTGCTCAAACTTTGGCGCTCCTAGCCACTGCAACTGTCTCCTCAAAACCTATCGGCACCATTGACAATAGTCCATCCTGCTACTACAAAACTAGTTTTGAGGGTTTATTATTATTAAGCAGTAGCGAATTTTGAATACTTCTCTGAATATCTCTCAGGTTATTCAGTTACAGAGAGAGAAATACTCGCAGAAATATTTGTGAGATTATGTCACAGAATCACTGAGAAAATCCCGTTGATCCGAATAGTGAATGAAGTGCCTTTGGCAGGCTGTGTGCTGCTTTGTGTAGTCCTCACGTAGTCTCTACATCAACCTCTCTCGGCTCTGCATCACCCAGTCTACTGATTGATTTGCTGCTCGGAGTGTCCGCTCTCACACCCCGGCTCTTGGCTTTTGAAACTGATTCTTCTCAGCAAAATCTCAGACTCTCTTTCACCCTCTACGCTGTCTTTGCGTGGCCTTGTGTCAGCCTCTACGTCTGGGCTACTAGTTCACTCTATGCCTCTCTCTGATGATGATTCTCTGGCAGAGAAAATCTCTCTCTCCAGATGCTATCCCTTCCTTGCAATTGCAAGAAATCTCCTCAATCGAATCTCCTCCTGAGAACTTCTCACTTCAAAAATTCAAAATCTTGATCTCTCGGTGTGTATTTTCCAAATGACCCTCAAGTATATTTTTTTGTTGGACAACCAACAGCCTAGATTAACTCCTAATCAAAGGCTCAGATCATTTTGGCTTGATCTCCATCTTCTTCTAGAAGTTACATCCACAATTAGATTAATATCCATTAATATTTTTAATTTCCTAAGTTTAGACTTAGGGTCCCATTAAAAAATATTAATTATTTTAATAAAATTGTCTCTGGGTGGAATTTCCCAAAACGCTTTTTGGGTTCTTTGGAATACATGTGCCCAAGCCTCCCTGCAAAATTTGAGGCCTAAAGCACATTCAATGCTATCCCAAATCAACAAAATTCACTGCAAGACACCACCAACAAACTCGACCTCCTCTTCACTGCATCCTCCAGTAATACGCACCACCTAGAAGTGAATGCCACTACTGGAAATCACAATGAGATCCTCCTCCTGAAGAAATACAAAAAACCTTCCTAGGGTGGCACTCGAAGTTCCCTGAAGAAAGGGCAAGCTCTTTGCTTGAAGAACTCATGCTAAATAGCGAGTGACTTAGCCAAGCAGCTTAAGCAACCAAAGAGAAATCGATATACCAAAAAGATGAATGAGATGTGGAGAGCTGCCTTCCTTATATAGATTTCGTGGAGCACTTTTCCCTCCAATTCATCCTCCAATGTGGGCCCTCACTTAACCACCACCATGCGAAACTTAACCACCTCCATGCAAATCGAACTAGGGAGTGTGTATTTCCCTAGTGAGGGTGGCCCCTATGTGTAACTTAATTGCAACACAAATAACTTTTCCTAAGTCTAACCTCCTAATAAAATCGAATGGGGTCCACTAGCTTCAAAATTGGCCCCATAATACAAAAATTAATTTTGTTCCAAAATAATTTAGGAAGGGACATGAGAGTCTTCCCCTCCCAAATATTGCTTGTCCCCAAGGAACTTCAGTGCCAGATGCTCAAGAATGTGCTCTCCTTCCCAAGTGGCATCCTCATCCGGTAAACTCTTCCAATGCACCAAATAATCTCTGATGATCCTGCTTTTGAGCTTCCTTTCCTTGGTCTCTAAGATGGCCTCTAGCTCTTGGATCAAATGCCCCTCATCATCAAGTGGAGGCAATTCCATGACTGTTGTAACATGTTGTCCCAACACCCTCTTTGCTGATTTGGGGTAGCATCAGATGTGCTCTAGCCATGAAAATTGGTGGAGAGGCTAAAGCGCATTGTTAGGATATTCCGACACATAGGAATAGTTAAGTTCAACTTGGTCTAGTATAGAGTTAAGTATAGAGTTAGGTAAAGTGTGTTTCTTTACCGTTGTACATTTTGTAACT